>JAEQBH010008437.1:0-118740 GCA_016808115.1 Tetrastigma voinierianum | reverse complement strand
TCCCATTTACATATCCCTCGACCACACTAGTCATGAGGGTAATGCACAAGATATCCCGTCTCAGGCATCCTAATGTCTCACACCTCCCAATGCTTCACTAGGACAAAGCAAGTGGCTAACTCATTTCACTTCATTTCTACCCACACGAGGCTTTTCATCTCTTACTCTTTGTTTTGCAACAAAAGCTTAACTACCTTTGTCTCACTCTTGTCAACATACCGTAGGGACCACTTCGCCCCGGTCTTCGTCTGCTTACAATAAAGCGCTTCATCCCCGTCGTTTCTCAATCATGCAAAGAAGGCACTCTACCTTCCGGGTCATGTACTCGCTCAAGGGTAACTCCCTATTTCTCGGTCTCAAGAAACAATCTAATCGCAGCCCCCGCAATCACCGGATTCTTGCCTTAACCCGCCTTTAACACTTCGACGTCGACTCACTCCTCGAGTCACACCAATGGAAGTTCGCCGTCCTCCCTACCGGCTTCAACGCGCCCCAAGATAGCAAACTCTTTTGCTCTGATACCAACCGTCACACGCCTACTTTTGACCCACCGTGTTCGGCGCCCAGCCCGTGCTAGACCAAATTCTCTCCCGTCCAACTTTCTCATTCGACTGGCCCTCACTTCTTATAGCTCGCCTATCACATGTCGAACGCCTAGATCTCGCAAGGCACCAACCTGCTTAACCCTACAGCGTATCTTCTCGACACTGCTCTTATGTGGCACATCTTGCGTGCCTCTCCTTGCACTCGTTATTGACTCGCGCACTCCTTTATAACAAATGCCTCTCAGGCCTGCTACTTGACTCCCCAAGCACAACCCCTTCGGAACACCATCCGTTCGGGAGCCCTATCTCTCACGGAAGGTCCAGATCTCAATGGCCCTGAAGATGCTCATCATGTAGGGCCACTCAAGGCCCCGCACGCCTCGTGCATTACGCTCACCACTTGCCTCCACAAGGGTGTCTCTAATATTGTGTAAGCGCTAAGCTCACGCTAAGGCTTTGAGCCCGCGCGCTCCTCATACGCTATTATCAACCAAGACTCATTACGAGGCGCGATGCCTCCGAAGCAATCTCAATCACTCGGCACCATTTACTTAGTGCATGTCTCCGCGCACAGCACTAAGGCCCCCATCTTACCGACATCTCTCATCCTCGCGCCCTCTCTGTACCGAAGTTGAACTTTGCAACCAGTTCCCATGCCTCTCAAGACATCACATTCATCTGTTCGAATTACTTGCCCTGTCGAGCCTCAAAGACATATGGGCGACATATCTCGACACCAATCCCATCTGCCCATCTCTGCAGAGGGAATCAGGTTCATGCGCCGGTGTCGACCGGGCTTCGTCCCCGCCTCAAGGCTCATCGCAGCCGCCTCGCCTTCCGACAGCCACATGCAGGCAGCCAACACCCCTTCATAGTCCCTGACTACGACACCCCGACTACCCTCTAAGCATCTCTGTCTTGTCTCCTAAGGCGGTCCCGTCACATACCTCGCACTCCCCTCTCAAGACCGAACGCCTATCACGTTAGACATCCGCCACCACCGCCCTCGCGCACTCTCATCACGCACACCCCTAATCAACACATTTTCTTCACGGCGCACACTCTCCATTGTCCGGCTCGGTCACACCGCACAAGTGTGTAACACCACGCTACCACAACGCTTGTACAAGCCCAATAAAAATGAACATTGTTTTTTTTTTTTTCTTTTTTCTTTAGTTAAAACACTTTAATTATTTAAATATTTGGGTAAAAAAAAGATCAAAATTTGTAAATATGACATAATCCATGTTTCTTTTTGAAAAATAATCATTTTTAGACAAAAATATTTCCTATTTCATATATATTATATCAGAAAATAGGTAATATTATTTTACAAGAAAATAATAAAATATTTTATCAAAATTGATAAATGGTCAACCTTTTTTCCTTTCTTGGCCTCAAGCCAAATTTCCAACCTAAAAGTATCCTTCGCCCTCGAAGTGGCGGATATTTGAAAATCCTTCTAATTAATTTAAGGATTCATTTGTTTTGCAAGAATTATGGCAACATTGAAAGTTTCCAAATTCCACATCCTCAAAGTGAGTGAAAATAATTATCTATCCTCGGGTGCCTCGACTACTAAACGCACCTCTAAGGGCAAGATCTTCACGCAATTACGTAAGACGAAACCTCAAATGCAAGATAAAGCAAATGCACCGATTTTTATTAGTCAATATTTGCATGAGAAATCAGACTGGCGACATCCGTCGAGACCCTCAAACCTTGTGGAAGAGGTCACGATAGGTACGATCATACTAAGATCAAGTATCCTTCCTCAAGCACAATATGACTGGCAAAATCTCAGACTACAAGATTTTAAATCGTTGTCTCACTACAACCCGCTTTATTTGATATTGTTTTCTCACCAGTTATGCTGTGATTGCTTCACCGATGTGAATTGTTAGAGAATGTTAGAACAAATTGTCTCCTTGTTGTAAAAACCTGGGAATGCATAAACCAGTTGTTTGGACATGCCAAGCAACATACACATAATGCTGCAAAATAATAGTTATTCAAGAAAAACCAAAATAAATTAAATCAATGAAGAAAGAGGGGAATATAACAAGTTGGAGAAAACAACCGGAAGTCTTGTGAAATTCATAATTTCTCAAGACAAATTTGCCTTCTCCGTTGGTGCTTTGAGATTCCCAAGGCGCCCGTCCCAGATAAAAACGGTGTCGAATGGCCGACAAAGCCCTTTGCCGCCACTCCGCGAACCGATGATGTGTTTGTCTATCACCGACTAAAGGACGAAGGAAGGAAAACTCAAGACTCCGAGATATATTTTTGAGGCACCTCGATGACCTTTATATAGAGGAGACTTGACCTTTAATGCCAAACCTTTGGCTTCCCAACGCGAATTCAAATAAATTATTCATCAATGTCATTAATCTCATTCATCGAAAGTGTCATTAAATTCCTTATAACCGAAACTAAATAATTATTTCTTATAACTGAAATCCAAAGAATTAAGAATAAAGAATTATCCAGTGAATGTCATCCATTCTCATTCACTATATCCAACACTCCCACATGAACGGTAAATTGATGACAAAGAAGCAGACAAACATGGTGATAGAAGCAACGTTGAAACTTGCATAGGAGAGGTAGGTGTTACCTTGAACCTTCCCTTGTGAAAATATGGTTACCTCTGTCAAGCAAACAGTAGACACGATGTCCTTGAACTGTTTTGTCATTTGTGTAGACGTATGACATATCTCACATTAAGAACCTTCCAAACACAAACTTCACTTTTATAGTCCATTCGCGCTGACACGCTGCTCCCGCAAGAGTTTACAGGGAATCAGGCCCTATTCAATTCCTCTGCTGCCCTATTTGCCCTTAAGCAGCAGGATCTCTCTGTAAATTAAGAGTAGCTCATGTTACTCTTTCGCTATCGTTTAGAGATCATTAAAAGCATAGCTTAACCTTCTTATGAGCATCACTGTTCATCATAGGAATGGACACGATAATATCCCCACAATGATCAGACAAAGTCTTTACAATTTGCTGTCCTTGAACCCAGATCTTGGGACTTCCAGTCAGCTAGGTTGGGCATCCATCGTGAGATCGACTTATTCTTTACGGCTTTAGTCCCATTCCCTTCGATGACTTTTCAACCAACTCTCGTTTAACCTCGTTAGCTGACCAAGAATGTTATTCTTAGATTTTACATATAATCTACGTAGATAACCCCTGAGAGTCATTTGTTTAATGGTACTGTGTCTACGACTTGATATGTCTAGACTTACCATTATACATACTGCTTTGTGCTCTACCACAAGAGATTGGATCATTACAATGCATGATATTGAAGGCAACTTGATTTGGCCACCTGAATGTCCTCTTAGGAAGTGGCGTAGCCATTCTGCCTCTTCCACATTTGTCTAGTGCTATAAACTCAGATTCCATTGTGGATCTGGCAATAACCTTATGTTTTGAGGATTTCCATGATACTACTGCACTCCCAAAGTAAACACATAATTACTGGGTAAATTCACACACTGCATCGAATCAAAAGATCATTTTTCAAATATTCAAGAAAATGTCAATTCCAATAATTCAACACAATCCTTAACATAGCCCCAGCAGGGTCTCCGATGTATACCAGGATCTTACACAAGGTCTCAAGTTCGATACTCTGTCCCAAACAAGGTAACAAGGATTTTTCAAATCAGCTAACTCCTTGTATTTCCAACAAAGATTTTCCATAATTAGCTGACTCCTTGTATGTACCAACAAGGATTTTCCAGACCAACAAACCACTAGTTTGTTTGGTTGTAGAAATGTTTAGTTTTCAATCAAATGAGTTTTTTTTTTTTTCCTTAAAAAAAACCTCATACAACTCTTTTCTAAATCCTTGTTCCCAACAATTTTTTTTTTTTTTTTTATTTGGAAAAGATAAACTCAATTTTGTGTACAAAGGATAAACTTACCGAAAGCCACAAATTAGGAATTTGTTTTAACAGGAAAAAAAAAAACTTCCTTTCCCTTTTTCTTGTCAGAAGAGCCCCAACCCAATACAATCACAGTTTGTTGGTTTTGTTTTTCCCCCTAAACAACAAACCGTATGTTTGTTGGTTTTCAAAAGGTTTTCCACTACTTTTCCTTATTAAAGAAACAAAAGAATTGTTTCAACAATAAAGGCACAACCTGAAAAACTTGGCTCTGGTTTTTTTTTTTCCTCACACATGTAACAAACCAAATCGTTTGTTTACCTGAAACTTGGTTCATTGTCATCCAATAAATCAGACTGGCAAGGATGAGGATCAGCCACTGTTACTTTTATCTGCATATAATCCTCAATGCACTCTCTCAATTCCCGCTATCAGGATTCGAACCCTGGCCGTACAAGATCCCGGTTAAGAAGGGCTTTTTCCCCACACAGGTAACAAACCAAATCGTTTGTTTACCAAACCAAAGGAGTTTTTCCTTCCTTTTTTTTTTTTTTTTTTTTTTTTCCATGTCCACAACCAAACCAATCAACAAACTCTCTCGTGGAGTCCGATTTGTCTTAAGATCATAGAACAAATTGTCTCCTTGTTGTAGAAACCTGGGAATGCATAAACCAGTTGTTTGGACATGCCAAGCAACATACACATAATGTTGCAAAATAATGGTTATTCAAGAAAAACCAAAATAAATTAAATCAATAAGAAAGGAGGGGAATATAACGTCGGAGAAACAACCCAAGCCTTGAAACCCACCTTGGGCACAAACTTCGCAGCTGAGATTCCCAAGCATGTTTCGCTCCCAAGAGCAAACGGTTCTAGCTTTGTCGACGTGCACCTGCCACCGGCAATCAAGGATAAGTGGCTCCAGTCACCCATAAAGGACGAAAGGAAGGAAAACTCAAGACTCGATATATTTTTGAGGCACCCTCGATGACCTTTATATAAAGGAGAGACTTGACCTTTTGGAATGCCAAACCTTTTGGCTTCCCAAACGTTTAGAATTAAATAAATTGTCTATTGAATGTCATTAATCTCATTCATTGAGTGTCATTAAATTCTTATAACCGAAATCCAAATAATTATTTCTTATAATCAAATCTAAATAATTATTTTTATAACTGAAATCCAAATAATTATTTCATAACTGGAAATCCAAAGAATTAAGAACAAAGAATTATCCAGTGAATGTCATCCATTTCATTCACTATATCCAACAGAGAAAACTTCCACCTTCATGTTTCGACATCAGACAGTAACAAGAATACCTAAGAACGCCGCGAATTTGCCACATACTCTGATTTAATTTCTGTGCTCCTCACTGCTGAGCAAACTAATGAATTGCTGCTCAAAAATCATGATCTTAGACCTACTGGCTCAAAAGCATTGCCTGAAGCACATGCAAACTCTAAGAAAATTATTGGCTATTTTAAAGGCAAGGTTGCCAGTAAGAATATAATCCCGAAGGGTGGCAAGTAAAATTTAACCGCTCTAGGGAAATCTTAATCAGTCTTAATCATGACAAAGAAAAGAAGCCAAAGAAGGTGACTAATGAGTATTTTGCCATCGTTGTGGCATGACTGGGCACTGATCACGTACTTGTCGTACGCCAAAGCATTTTGTTGATCTATACCAGGCATCTTTAAAAATACGGCAAACGTGGTAACCTATGCCATTAAATTAATCCGCCAACCATCGCTAAGCCAACAATATTCTGTTAGTGGGACCTCTGCTCCCGAAGTAGCAAATGCATCCCCCGGATGTCTCGATTTCTTTGAGGACCTTTGATTACTTTGATGAAGCATCAGACTGTGATGACATCTTAGATTTCAATTTTATGATTCTAATAATTCTTTTCTGTTGTTTTCTAAATGTATACCTTTTATTGTTCTTTAATATGGTTATGCAATGAAACGCTTATGAACTTGATATAATATTTATTTTGAAAATGTTATTATTTGACCCTATAACTAATATGAAAATTTTATGATACTTTGACACCGGTTGTCACATAAATGCAAATGGAAAACATCGGTGCTGAAGATGTTTGTTTGCTTGATAGTGCATCAACGCATACCATATTTCGTAGTAGACACTTTTTCTCTAGTAATACATTACGTAAGACACATGTCCATACAATATCCGTCCTATTCGATTATTGATGGTTTCGGGATGCCACAATCGTTTTTTCTACAAAGAAAACATCCCGCATATTGAGAATGCATTTCTAAGCAAAAGATCAAAAGGAATCTACTTTAGCTTCAAAGATGTACGTAATGGGTACCCATGTTGAAACTATTTATGAGCGAAAATATAATATATTTCAAGATTACCTCTAATAAGATGAGCTCATATTCATCCATGAGAAGCTAGAAGCTTCTTCTATGGGTTTGCATTGCGGTCACGATTAAGTGCCATTGAAACCTTCTCCAATTATATCTTGAGATTGATAAACTCTGATCAGTTTGGATTATGGCATGATCGCTTGGTCACTCCCGTGCGCTACAATGATGCGTAGAATAATCCAAAATAGCAAAAGGGCACTCCTTAAAGGATACAAATGTATTGTTGTCCAAAGATTGCAATTATGAAGCTTGTTCAAGGAAAACTCATTATCAAACCTCTATAACAAAGGTTGATCTTGAATCCTCTTTATTCCCGCAGTTAATCAGGTGATATTTGTGGGACTAATACAAACTACCAAGTGGACCATTATTTTTGATATTTTATGGTACTAGTGGACGATCCTCAGATATCCCATTTATATAATTTCTTTCTATATTTGTTGATTAACTGAACAATATGTTTCCGAATAAACTGATAAAAAGACGCTTTGTAGCAATGGAGAATATGAAGCCCCAGCAAGGAATTTTCCGTAAAACATTCCTAGACTCTCAGCACTTAATTCTTGAAGAGATTGCAACAGTAGAAGCAATCAAGGCTTGTATGCAAACCGATTCTTTCTGCACCCTTGGATGAGCAAAAGGATCCAAAAACCTAATTTTTATATTGGAAAATGTACAATTTTACTTGAACATTGAAAAATGTTTTATAAAAAATCAGCATTAAGGAAAACTTTTGGCTTCCAGTCAATCTACAGAATGGTCCAATGGGTTAACAGTGTTATTCACAGTTAGATCAATCAAAGCAACTTTTGAACTATCATGTGCTTTTTCTCTTTAGGCAGTGTACTATTTTTCACACATAGCCTTCTTTTTCAGAGAGACAAATCATTTTTTTTCTATATATATAAAACCTGGAGAAATGTTTTCAAGGAACAGATTCTCCTGCATCAAATAGAAAAATTGAACCCCTAAAATGTAAATGCATTGAATGACCAACTTTGTAGAAAATGAAATTGGTAAATAATATATATATTCTTCTGGCCCTTATGGCATAAACTTCCACGCATAAATATGGGTTAGGGTATTTTTAAGCCAAGTAGGCTGTTCGTTAGAGATTTGTAAATAATGCTAAGAGTAATTATATAAGGAGAATTGACTCTAAGTAATAAATAAATTTAATCTTATCTGTTGTAATAGAAGAACATTATAAGTAAATTGTACAGCATCAATTAAATTTGAAGGAAATAAAACTAGAGGGACCAAAATTAGCATTGTCTCAAGGGGAAATACTTTTGCTGTGCTTTTTAGACTCATTTCTAGGCTAGCAACTTCATCAAGCATCAAAACATTAAGATCTTCATTATCTCAACCCATTTAGACATCCTTTGTCTCGTTCTAAACGAGCATTTTCCTTCTCTAGAAACTGAAATCAAATACAAATTCTCGAAAAATGGGTCCAACAACAATGAGCAGGAGTAGCAATAATTACCAAGAACTAATGATTAATTTTATGATTGGAAAATGCTTAAGACATATCCAGGCCCTAGAAAACACTTGCAAACACACACACACACACCAAAAGGAGAGAAAATTACCTCAGACCTTGTAACTAGATTCTTTCCTGCCACAGCAAAGGAGTCTTGACATTCTCTGAGCCTTTTCCATTTCTATCTTTGTCATTCTTTTCGACTTTTGTTGCCTCTCAATCTCTTTCCGTGAGATGGTCTACTTGCTTCTCAAGCTGACACAGACTTCATAGTCAAATTTCTCTTTAAGCTTTAACATGTTTATTATTTTCATAGCCTGAAAAAGTGACAAAATATTACCCTACCCTGACTGATAATATATGTTTTTAAAAAAATATAAAATTAGTATATCAACTGAGAGACTAAATTTTCACAATTCAACATTAAAATGGTCCAATAGATGTATAAAACCAGAGACTATCCAAGAAATGACATAATACAAATTAGACAAATATGAGAATTACCATGAAACTGTTTTCTGATAATGACCATCACATATGAGCGTCTTACTGATCACAATGTGAGGGTGCCTCATTTAAAAGACAAGAAGGGAAAAACAAAATATCCAAAACTTTTTCAAAATAGGAATGTTTGTGTAGCGTAAAAAAATGTTTGGTTAACCTGAGGCTTATTCAAAACTCTACTAATTTTTCAGACTGTTATTATGAACTCCATTTGGCCCACTACTCTTGAACTAAGTTTTTTTTTTTTTTTTTTTTAGCAGTCAGGTTCATGTTTTTTTTATTCTCTAATCTACGTCTGTGTGTAATTAGCAGCTATGGGTAGGTTTTCTAACAGAACATCATAAAATGGAAGAACCTATGAAACATTTTCCAAAATTAATGTAATAACAGAAGACTCAAGAATGCACTCCAGATCAACTAATAAAACTATATGCTTCCTCCTTAGTGAAACTATTACTAGACCAACAAAGACACAGCACAACACTATCATTCTTTCGCCTGTTGTAAAAAAATTATATAAATGAAATCATGCATATTTCATATCATCTCATTTCCATTACCAATGCGAATTCATTCCAAGGAGAAGCATGATAAGAAGAAATCCAAACAAAAAGATGGCATTTGTTGTAAGAATGAAATATTAACTAATACCTTGTATTACACAACTGAAAATTTAAAATTACATACAATGGGAACGAAACAGAGAGAGAGAGAAGGAGATGATTCACCACATGATGATGTATTGCATAAATTTTACAAGGATCAGTCCTGAATATCTGAATTATAACATACTGCATCTAACTCACCCGTTGTCCCAACATAATTGTGCTGGTAGTTTCTGCATGATGTCTTGCAGATGGCCCAATTGTTACTATAAGTGAGGTCCTTGCAGAGCCTGTTTGTTAAACCAATTATGATCTACCATTAGAAGGGATCAAAATGAACAAATCAAATCCAAAATGCCTTATCTTGGCCTTTCATTCAAGCCTTCCCAGTTCAGAACCTTGCAACCAAAGCATTTACTTTCTCATTAAAACACTCGTTTCTTGTGTGTAAATGATCAAAATTCAGTCAACTCACAATTATTTAACCATTTACTCAGGATATGTCTACCTTCATGATTTCACCAGTTAAGTTCTTGTATCCAACTCTTTTCACTCATCCAGATCAAAATTCCCATCCTGCCTAAATTAATCAAATGTATGAATATAGTCTCATGAAATCTTTTAGGGTCACCAACACGCCTAGAATTGCAAACTGATTTTATAAGGGAAAATTCTTCAGCAAACTGTCAGAAAAGAGAGTTACCAAGAAAGCAAGACAAATAATATAATACCTAACTAAGAAATTTTATTTTTGATTACTACAATGGATTAGAAACATCTAAATTAAGAGTTTCAGTCTCCCAAAGAACTAAATTAACGTTATTACAACAGCGGTATGAAGTTTGTTGGTGATTTTACTTTCTTATGTTTAAGCATAAATATAAAATAAGATCATTGAGATAGCGATTAGCATGAAGATAATCCTTTCACATAGTGACTAGCATGAAGATACTGAACATTGGACCATGGCATCATATATCTAAAGTTTTGATATGATCTTTTCTGCCTGTGTCAAACCTTAACTTGAAGTTTGATTAAAACATGAAGGTAAATCCAGCAAGTGCATAAAAAGTTACCGCTTGGGTTCCACTAGAAAAGAAATTTCAAACTTCACGATATCAAAGTATGGAACCATCAGCATTTACAAATTTCTTGTACAAAGACTATTGGACTAATCACAACTCCAAGTTGAAAATGACATGCAATTCTAGAGCTCTACTTTTATCTTATTGGATAAGTTGAAATATAGAGAAAGAGAGCCAAATGCAAAAAGATTGGGATAACCTCCGAATGAATCACGAAGCAGCCTTGTTAGCTTAGAATCTCGGATAGGTATATGTGGACTGTTTTCAGCCAATGCATTTATACATTTCCCAAGGGAAGTCAGAGAGAGATTAATAAATTGAGCCTCTTCAAGCAATTGACCTTCACTGCCTGCAACATGAAAGAATAAAAAATGAATTCATTTAGAAATTAATAGGAACTAAAAGCATGCTATCATTTACCATTCACAAAAACCAGAAAGTCTTGGTAACCATTGTTATTCTATAATTTTAGCTAAAACATCATTATTTCTCCTCTCTTTAAAAAACAAGAAAAAGTAGAAATTAGTAGTACAACCTATGGAATGTTTACATGATTCAAAACAATGAAAGTGAGGAACCCAATAAAACTAAAAGAAATTGGAAATTAGGTAAGAAAAGACAAAGCACAAAATAAACTATACAATACATAAATGCAGGTTTTAATAAAGAAATCAAAATAAATATACTATAAAGAACAGACCAGATTTGTCTACTTTCAGATCCAGCAAGATCCACAATTAGTAGCTTGGTTTTTCGAACTATAGGTATTCTACTGCCACCAGATGCATCACTTCTAGTGAATTTCTTTGAGAAGATATTTACCCTCTACTTTTTCATGTTTTTCATGGACAGATCTTTCGAACATAAACCTATTAACAAGGACATATATTTAGGGAGTTGAATGTTCATAAATATTCAGAAAATATGATTAAAAAATTTGTCCATGAAGACAAATGTTAAAAAAAAACCCAAATCCAATGAGAAACCCACCATAAGAATCGCATGACTACGTGAAGACTCTGTATTCAGCTTGGTGTTTGCTGCATGACGATTTGTCTCACCTATTTGCAGTTGTTGTAATAAATGTTCAATATCTCGAATTTTAACAACTGAAGCGTCAGGCAACGACACTTCCCCAGTCCTGGGATCCTCAGTAATAGGGATATTAATCTTTTCCGGTGCAAGTAAGTCTTGTATAGATTCCATGTACAACTAGCATAACATGAAAAAGGGAAAATGAGTGATTGTTTCATGTAAAGTTATATTGTTAACGACCACACTGGCATAACTATCTACACAAATGTTATCAACACAATGTTGAGTCAGCATTCATTACTTGTTATGCTAATTTGAAAAATTCACCATAGATAGTATAGAAGATGAAGCAAAGTTAATAGTGTAAACAAGTAGTTCCTTACCTTAGAAACATATAATTTTTGTGAATTTTTTAATCTGAAAAGCCAAAAAGTACCAAACTATTTTTTACAGATTTCAACCAGAAATTGTAATTTATTTTGTTGAAAAAGTTTTGTCAGAGCAGATCTTGCACCCATTCAATATCAGAGTGAACAATTTCAGCAGGATGTAACTGGAGACATCCCAACAAACTACAATACCCAATGATATATATTGTACCCACATGTAGGATTTCCAAAAAAGAAAGATCATGGAAAGTGAAAGGGTGGTGCAACCTGAATAATGGTTGAGAAAACACAATCCAACGGCAAAAATTAATTTCAAAACATTTTGATATTATCAACAGTTTCAACCATTCAAAGAGGCAGCAGAAGATGGAGTGGAAAACTACATTTTAAGCTGTCAAAACAAACTCTAAAATGAAAACCATGCTATTGACGAAGATGGAAGTGATTCAATTCAACTCAAATGAGAAATGGAAAATAATAAATATACAAGCAAGCCATCATAACACATCATAATACCTGAAGATTGGAGATTTCCACACTATCAAAAGTAGGAGATGTATTGGCAATTATGTCTTCCAAAGCTCTTACCATAATCCCACGTTCAGATGCATCATCATTGCCCAGTCTGCCAAGCGTGTAAGTTTTACCTGTACCTGTTTGACCGTAAGCCATAACTGTCCCATTATACCCATTCAATACACTTCGCAAAACATAACCAAATCAACTATATATGATTACCATGACATCCAAGCATTATCACATTTTCTTCATCTGCAAACTATAAGAGAAAGGGAAGGGGTTTGTTGCTTCAAATTGACTAATCAGGAAATACAAACATATTTATACATATGCCTAAATGATGATATGCATATATATTTTCACACAGAAATATCTATCCAGTCTATAATATCCCAGCATAATCAGTAGAATAATGGAAATTCCAGCTAGTCTGGTTTAACTTAAAGATTTGACCACCAAAACCCTAGACACAGACATTCAATAATGCATCAGCTGCTCTTTGGGGTGCTTACTTCAACTACAGGTTGTGCTACCACTTCATAAACACGCCTTTTGAGATGCACTTTCTGTAACATTTCCATCAAATCTGTACGATTCAGAATCTTAATCTGTTTTTTCTCAGCTTTCAACCTCCTCATCTAAATCAAACAAAAAGAAACTGATTAATATTTAATCCAAAGGTTTATGTGGCCATACAAGCTTGAAACCCCACTGCCACCTTTACCCTTACACATGCCATTTTTTAAAATAATTTTTTTCCATTTTTCTGTTAGAACCAAAGACTTTCCCCATCCACATCCTGACAAATTGCTACCTTAAGGAGCACGCACACACACATGGAACAAGAGAGGACAGACTCATAATAAACCATACAAATCCCTGCAATAAATTTAGTTCTTAAAATAGTAATGGAAAATATTGAATGACCTCTGGTATAAACAAATAACTATATTGTTTCCTAATGGAACCTCCTTTTCAAATAAAGTTGATACCATGAGGAGGTCATTTTCTTCTCTTTATAATGAGTCATCCATAGGTTAAGAATTTCTGGAACTCTCTCCAAGAGTTTCATTTATTTAAGGATAAGTTTGACTGTTGTATGTCATGATTCTTGGTCTTGGTGTATTTTTGTTCTCATAAGGTTATTTACTATTGAAAGGTCAGTTTGTGCAGAAGTTAAGATTCCTTTAACTGGTTAATGCCTCTATTATCAGTCATATCTATAATAAGTTGGGATACATGAAGTCGGCTGAGCTAGTACAAAAATTTTCATGCTCAATCTACTCTGGATTGATGTTTGGATGGCTGTTCAAGACGAAACTTCAGGAAAGGAAATAAGATTTTTCTATGGATTGCTAAAATGGCTCCTTATTCTTATTGTCAATGGGCAATTGTTCTGAGATTGTGGGAAGGATTTGTACTTCCGAGTAAAAATTGTGGATCTTCGTTTATTGTTTCAGATAACAAGGTTATGTAGCGTTGAAGGAAAATCCTTCAAGGTAATTTGGAAGGTGAGGCTGGTGGGACTTGTAAAACAGAGAAGAATATTTTTTATTCATAATAATTCTATATCTTTACATGTACATATTTATAGAGATAGTAGAGATCCTACAATCAAGTTATTCATATAATTAAGTTATTTGTCTAACAGAGAAATATCTCTAAACTAGGAAAGAATATGATAGTTTCCTATA
The DNA here is from genome assembly GCA_016808115.1 of Tetrastigma voinierianum. Classification (NCBI taxonomy): domain Eukaryota; kingdom Viridiplantae; phylum Streptophyta; class Magnoliopsida; order Vitales; family Vitaceae; genus Tetrastigma; species Tetrastigma voinierianum. The sequence goes on along the minus strand of JAEQBH010008437.1, from coordinate 104,583 downwards.
ATTAAGTTACTTGCCTAACAGAGAAAAATAGTAATAGGAAATAATTACAATAGAGAATGTTTGACTATTAATCCAATATCGCAACACTCCCCCTCGAGTTGGTGTATAGATGTCACACATGCCCAACTTGCCCAAAAACTTTGAGAACACTCGACTTGAAACAACTTTGGTGAGGATATCACCCAATTGATCTTCGAACCGAATCTTAGGCAACCCCACATTTTTCCTATCCAATTCTCCTTAATGAAGAATCGCTTACCTACATGCTTTGGTAATGATCATGTTGTACCTGATATGCTAATATCACATGTCGCTTATTGTCACAATAAGTCGAATCGGTTGCCTAGGCGTATAGGCCAAATCCATCAATAGAAGTCTTAGCCACAATGCTTCACATATTCCAAGTGCTATACCCTACCCAAACGCGCTGAACGCTCAACAACATTCTCGCTTCGCTTCTCCATGTAACGAGATACCGCCATAAAGGTGAAATATTCCAGTAGATTGTCTCATCTATTGCTCCACCTTACCAAGATTTACTATATGCATCCACACTTTGACAATCTACATTTTTAGTGAACAAAATGCCCTTTCTAGGAGCAGACTTCAGATACCTTAAAATGCTCATAACTGCATTCATATGTTGTTCTCTAGGATTATGCATAAAGTGGCTAACAATACTCAATGCATAGGCAAGATCTGGCCTAGTGTGGGCTAAGTACATCAATCTTCCAACGAGCCTCTGATATCTCCCCCTTTATCAATGTGCACCCGATTAGCTCCCACATGTAATCTAAATCTTTCTACCGGTGTATCACCGCTGACATGCGCCGACATACCCGGGCTCCCTCGTAACAAATCTAAAGCATATTTTGAGACAAGAAAACTTTATCGATCGAGACACTCGATCCCAAGAAACATTTCAAGTGACCGAGGTCTTTCATTTCGACCGCAATAAAATCTCGAGAGCCTTCCTTTCATCAAATACTTCAACCACCATGTCATCAACATACACAATAAGGGCAAATGATCTACCATGCCGCTTTTTCAAGAATAAAGTGCGGTCCGAATTACTCGATGGTAGCCAAAAAGACCTCATATGACTTGGGAACTTAAACGAGCTCTCGTGATTGTTTTAGCCTACAACGATTTCTTTAATTTGCACACTTTCCGACAATGCACTTCAGTATCATGCACCCCGTGGCAAATCCATGGCCAATTTTTCTGATAACTTGCCATGCGTAAAGACGCTTACATCAAATTGTTGCAATGGCCATTCTGTGTCTGCAACTTAGAGACAATAAGACTAATTGTGTTGATTTGAGCACTACAGGTGTAAAATGTATCTCGTATAATCAATTCCATAGGTTTGGTGTACCCTTTGTTACCAGCCCCGCTTTAAAACGCTCCAATCAGACCTATCTCGCTTGCGGCTTCACAATATAAACCCACAGATATCCAACTGGTTTCTTCCCTGGAGGACGATCAACAAGTTCTTAAGTTTCATTCTTCAAGGATTTCATCTCCTATTCATAGCAAATTTCCACCTGTCACTAAGGCTTTCCTAAGCACACCGTTAGGAATGGGGAGCACAAAGATAATTGATTTACAAAATGACTTACTGATCTCAACAAGCGGCGTGGTTGTACACATAATGACTCATGGGATATCTAACTTTACTAGAAAGTTCGAGTTCATATGTGCCTGGAATATCATTTAGCTTAAGACCCGAGAAATTCCAATTTCCCGAAAAAGGCAAAATCGTAATTTCTGCTACATAAAATTGTACTTCGTTAAAATCCGAATTTATTCTTCAGACTTCGGATGATGAAACGGATTTCAACGTTGGAACTATCTCGCAAAATCTAGCTAGCACGTTGATTTTCGTTGAATTCCGAGACAAATAAATTTACATCGCTTTTCGAGGCATCGCGTCGTGAGACATAAAACGATTTTTGATTTGTTAAAACCACATATAACATGTACTAAGGTGCCATAAGTGGTAATGCAGAGAAGCATTTAAATCCACGGCCGGCATACGCCAAATGTCAAAACTTTAGTTAATGACATAATGGTGATACTTCAATTGTTTTAAGTTAGAAAAAGCCAAAATAGAGAATAGTGCTTGTCTTCCACTAAAAACAAGTAATCAAAAAATGAATTAAAGGAGGATGACGCAAAGTGGCACTGAAAATCCGTATTCCCATGAGGGTAAAATGGCATTTCGGGTCAAAACCGAAATTTTCTGTATCTCTGACGATCGAACGGATCACCGCTGGAATTGTCTCTCAAATCTAGCTACCACGCTGAATTCCCATCGAATTCCGAGACAAAATTTCAATGCCGAGACACGAGAAGAGTGGACACTTGGCACTTTATGAGTGGCCTGGGAAGTGCCACGTGTCCTAGGTAGTGCTGGTCAAACATGAGCCTGGCGGCCCATGAGTGACAACACCTTGGGTGAACAAGAAAATCTAAGCAGATGGATAAGATAAAGCGTAATCCCATGGTCCAATGAGAAATGGACACTTGGCATGAGAGGACAAGTCCTCTTGACCAAGTCTCCCAACTGGTTTGGGGAGAGGAAAGAGAGGGAGAGCAACCGAGAAAGAGAAGGAAAATGTGGGATTTTTAGAGAGAAACTTCTACCTTTTCTCTCTAAATTTTCCCTTTGCACGATCGGACCTAGCGAGCCCGAATTTAGAAAGAAGCTAGCTGTTCCCTACCTGTGCGCACTCACGCTTATTTCGCGTGAGTTTCATAAACCCGGAAAGGTAAGGGCTTTTCCTACTTGTTTTACTTTTTGCTTAAGGGTCATGTAAATGGATGGGATTTGTTGAGGCCTGGATGGCCGTGACTCCTGCCTCTACAAGATTCGACCGAGTGAATAAATCCTTGGTGTGGCTCGATACCCACTGAATCGCTTCGTAGGTGGATTTGTAGGGGATGTGTTGTCATTATGGGTGAATAAATATGTCATTAGAAATTGTGGGCTGTCTCTAAGACAATCGCCGGATTGTGCCTTAGCCCATGTGAGGCCAAGTTTATGTTATTATTATAAACGAATAAATACGATGATTTAAATTTGTTAATATATGCATGAGTGATATATTAGTACGTGTTGTATGTTTCATGCCACGTATCGAGACTTAGGGTAGGAGTGCAACCCAGTAAATTTCCACTACTGGAAAGTTTTGCCTACCCCTGCCGTGGGACCCTTTTCTGTGCAATTTAAGACGATTGGGATGGGACACATCCGGTTTTTTTTTAGAGGCGAAGAAACGCCATGATGGCCCTTTGTATTTTTGTAAAATTCACAAGACCTAGCTTATAAATTGTAATCAAAGACAATTGTAACCCTCTTTACATAAAATTTATATTTTTGTCAGAGGATATTGGGCCCTATTAGGCCGCTTTTACACATGCATGTGACTATGAAAGGAGACACATGTAGAATTCTCAAGTGGGTTGAAGGATAGTCAACCCGACCCCTGAAATGGGGCGCTACATGCTGAGTTGCGTGAATGTGTTTTTAGAGAGAGAACATCATACTTCTCTCTAGAATCGTGGGAGATCCGACCGTCGACAATCGTCGGAGCAAGAAGGAAAGCTACTCTACGCAGAGAGACCTACGCGTGGGCGTTGGATTTAAGGAGTTTCGATAAACTCCGCGAAGTAGGGGTTTCTCCTTACTTGAGTTTTACACTTTATTTAAGTGTTATATGATGTTTCGGTTGGTGTGAGGCCTGAACGGTCAGCTTGATCTACCCCAAAACATGCTGCAACAATAATTGCTCAATTTCTATGGAACCCAAATTTGGTGTCCGGCAATCACGCCAGCGGGTGGTTAATTGGTATACTTTATGCTATAAATTATGTGTTGGTTTGTATAAGGCTGGAAATGGCCGTGAAACCCGGGTTTACAAAGTGAACCTGTGATTGGTGATTTGTCAAGAATAGTAACCAAGGGTTTCACTATTCCCGATAATAGTGTTCACAAAATAATTTTTGTGAAATAATGTGTTTGGTCGAAAGGACGGTTGAATTGCTCAGATTTGATCATTAGCCCAAGTGAGCTAATTTCTTGGAGTATGGAAATGTGAAATTACGTAGTCACGATCATACAGAATTTAAATTATGTGAACAGGCATGATTATGTATTTACGTGTTATAGAATCAAAACTGAACTTGTAACACAGACCTACATGCAGACCGGGCATCCTAGACGATATGAGTGAGTGCATGAGGTAATTCTTGAGAGAATTGTTCGGAGGGTTGTCTAAAAATAATGAATATATCGGAGGGTAGTCCAAATAAAAATATCAATCATCGGAGTCGGCCAAATTGATATACATCGGAGGGTAGTTCATACATACACAATCGCCTGGAGACGGCCCAATCAGATATATACATCGGAGGGTCATTCACAAACAACAAAACTAAGGTTCCTACACGTGGCTTAGGCAGTGTGAGGAGCTTCCAGGAGGACTCTGATATGAGATTTATCGCTGCATATCCGTTATATCACGATTCGCTGAATGCGTGTTTATTTTGGAGCATTTACTACGCACTTGAAAGAAAGAAATTCTACCTTGTGGTGATTCCACTACCGAGCATTAGCTCACCTCGTTTAGGGAACATATTTTCAGGCACAGAGCGCACGAGGACGGCTCGTCGAGAGACGCTTTTAGAAGAAAGCCTGTGGTGTGGCTTTGGCATCGCTTTTGTGCATGTATTAGAATTCTAGAATTTTAATATACGTCGCAGAAGAGTAAATAATTAACTCTTGTAACTATGATACATAAATATATGTTTATGAGGTGGTTTTACGCCAAGTGGTCAGCTTTACTCATGTGTTATGGATTACGCTGATAGTTGGGATATATGTTGCAGTATAAATGCATGGGCCCAAGAGGTCATTTTTATCAAAAGATAGTCAGATATGAGACCGTGTTGTCATTGATGTCGATTGGGGACGTTATATACGTGTTTTGTATCTGGGAGCTCCCGCATAAAGGAGATTCTGCCCACGTGAGAAATGCTCCGCCACCCATTCACGAGTATTCCGCTGGGTTGATTCGTAGTCAACGGACCCTGACGGCGTCACACCCAGACGAGCTGTATACGTACCTAGGAGCCTGGGTTTGGTATCCATCACCACTGTGCTTGATGTAGAGTATAGGTATATGAAAACCTAGATTTGAGGATTCGGGCTAGCCATAGAGAGTAAGAACATCACCACTGTGGTTTGATGTTCGGTTTAGGTATGATTATTTAGAAATCACTGACAAAACTAGGACACCGTGATTCATGTGTGTTCGGGGTGTTTTGTGTAATGGATAAAATTGTGTGTGAATTGGTGAAATGAAGTGTGATCATGTGAATTGCGAATTGTAAAATATGCTTAGCTGATAGCATAGATGAAGTGTGGAAAATTTAGAGTTTTATAAAGTAACCGGAATAAGAAAATAAGGAAATAAATTTTTTTAAATTTATCAAGGTTTATTGGATAATGAAACTTTTAATAAATTTTATTTGATAAAGGTGAGGAACAAGAGGTTTCAGGGATTTGATAAATGTCCGTAATTAAAGGAAAATAATAATAATAATGAAAAAAAAAAAGATGCGTAACTGAAATGGGCTACTCGCCCATTGAAAGATATGCGCGCGCTGGGCGCGGTAGGCGCCAAGGCTGCACGGCGCGGCGCGAGGGTGCGCAGTACTGGCGCGGCCCGGGCGTGCCTCGTGCGCTGGCCGGGCCGGGCCAGCTACGGTGTTTGCACTGACCTACTTTCTTGACTTCGCTGACTCGTGACGTTCTCGAAGGTCACTAAATGAACATCGAGCTCATCACCAAATTTTTTTCGGGAAAAAAATTTTAATAAAATTTTTGAAAATCAAATAAAATTAGACAAATTTTCAAAATGAAATTTTGTTGATAAAATTGATTTACATGTGGATAAAGGGTCTTACTGCTTATAAAATGCAAGAGACTCATATATATACACTAATGGTGTATGATTAGTGTTTCGTAAATGTGGTTTATGCTTCTTTTAGATACCGTATTGTATTTAATTGTCATTTTAACTGTATAGATGACTAGTCGAGAACGAGGACGTAGAGGGCGTCCAAGAGGTACTGTCGACACCACCAAAGGTTTGATCAAATGTGCTTTTGCTGAGGCCGTAGGGACATGCGACGTTATAGCACAAAAAGTTGGTATAGCAGGTAGTTAGGGAGGTCCTAATAACCTCCAGAAGTTTAGGGCGCATCATCCTCCGACATTCATAGGTGGAGAAGATCCGATGGTGGCAGACCATTGGTTCATGCAGATTGAGAAGGTGTTAGAGGCTATGGATATTACCTCTGACCCTACCAGGATTATACTAGTTGTGTTCCAGCTAGAGAGTGAGGCCCAAATATGATGGAAATGGGCAAGGACCTCTAGAGACCTTAGAGGAGTCTTTGTACGTGAGTTCCCTAGGATTCAGTATGAGAATAGTGGATGATATGTCGAGGTCAAGGAGTTGAGATCTCGGGACCCTACCTCTTCACGTTGGACCCGAGGATCATGGATATGTCAGGAAGTCTCTATGTCATCCCATGAATGGATCATCGATACCTTTACGTATCGCATCGATTGTGAGCGAGAGTGGTTACCGCCACGTAGACTGTACCAGGTGGTACTAGTGGGGGACAAGATGACATTTCGCCTGCACAAGATACTCGAGTCCGTGTCGGGACAAAGTGGAATGGGTTAGCCAGCGAACCTTACCCCTAGAGGACGAGGAGAGACCCGTGACTTTAGATCTACCTCAGTAATTTGCGAGCATGCTGATGTTTTTCCGTATGAGCTACCCGACTACCCTCCACATAAAGGTCGTGACTTCTAAGATCGTTACACTCCTCGTACTTCACCCATCTCTATGACTCCGCATAGGATGACACCAGCTTGAGCTGTGAACTCGTAGTCCAGCTTACAGGAGCTTACTGGACAAGGTCCATTAGGGACCGGAGCATCACCATGGTGCTCCGGCTCTATTTGCGAAGAAGAAGGACTAGACCCTTCGACCGTGTAACACTACACACGCTGAATGGTGGTTATAATCAAGAATCGGCACCCATTACCAAGGATCACGATTGTGTGATCATGAGGAGCGAGTCTACTCCAAGATGTGACCTTCAAAATCGGTTACCATCACCGAAAATAGAGACAGATATCCCTAAGACAGCGTTTAGTACGCCAAGCAGGCACTTTGAAGCTTTTTATCAGATGCCTTTGATCGACGAATGCTCCAAAGAAAGATTCATGGATCTCACATAGATATTCCAACCCTATTTGGATCATTTTGTCATAGTCTTCGTGGATAATATTTTTTGATCTACTCCCCAATGTAGGGAGCATGAGTATCACTTGACGTTTCTGCGCTCGCTGAGAGACCATCAACTGTATTAGCCAAGTTCAAGAAGCGAGTTTTGGACTTCTTACTGAGGTGAGATTTAGACACGTGGAAAGTCAAAGATCGAGGCCACGACCTAGAGAAGGCTGAGGCCGGATGGGTCGGGAGAGACCGGCCGTCAATCTTCGAGATACGTAGTTTCGGGATCGGGCCGGGTATTATAGAGATTCGAGAATGGGCTGGTTGTCCATTGGGTGGGATCGTAGGACTTCGCCACGGACGTGGACCTGATGGCTGACGGCCCCCACCATAGAGAGAGAGACTGCGATGCTCGAACACTCGACACGGATGTTGGCAAGAAGAGGGAGGATCAACCTTCTACCGGAAGAGGCGTAAGACTTCGCCTTCACACGCAGTTTCGTGACTGCAGCGCTAGATCGCACGTGAGACGGAATGCCCCAAGAGACAGGGATCTAGGACTTTGGGACAACACAGCCCCGCTTAGTCAGAGAACGTAAGAGTATACGGTTCATTCCTCCATTCTAGTACGTGCCAGGAACCAGCTTCGGGCTGGGTGCTATACAAGCACTTCCAAAGAAAGATAGATAGCCAGAGGGGCTTAGAGTGGATCACATTGGGATAGACTGAGTCGGAAGTGTGAGGATCTTAATCATATTGTTGATCGCTGATACGAATGAGTTGACAACATCGAGTTATAATTGAGACCTTAGTCGGGCTGTCATACCAACACCACCTCGATTCAAGCCAGAGGTTAAGGCCTTTGGAGAAGCCAGTATAGATGCCTTCCATGTAGGGTGAGAGTTGATCTTGATAGGTCTAGATTATGAGTGAGGGAGGGCTCGAGATTCCCGCTCATGCACCCCGGATCACACAAGATGGCATCATTGGGCGTCTCGTGCATGGCAACACGCATCGAGCCTGGGTGTGGGTGCGCGGTACGGCCATTCACCACTTCGTGAGTGGGTTGAGTTTGTCTTGGGACTACGTCCAATGAAGACTCATGTTCGATTCAGAAATGAAGAGGTAATTGAAGTGTGTGGGGTAAAGCAAATAAGAACCCTCTAAGGTGAGAACCCGGGAGTTAGGGGTGTGGAGACCCATGGAGGTCCCGAATTTCAAAGGGTGAGAGACCCGTGGAGATATCCCGAAATTTCTATATGAATGTAAGAGGCTCAAGTGTGTTTCGAAGAGTTATGTTGACCGAGATGAAAACACACTACAGCTATCACGTAGACTTAGAGCTGAAAGGGGATAGGAGCTGGAGTGACTCAGACGCATACCCCTTCGAATTCAGATTACGCCGCTTGAGCCCCAAGAAGGGCTCGCATATGGATGTCAAGGGCATGACATGGACTAGGTTGATAGTCCATTGGACTGTCAACGATTGTGACCTTGGGAAGGTCACGTCTACACACCAAGTAAGGGTTGTGTAGGGTTACATCGCAGCTATCTGTATATGTGTGTTGTAGATACGTCGCGAGCATGTCCCGGTCATAAGGGCAGAGGAGCACCGCTCTTAGGGAATTCCGCCTACAACAATAGTTATCAAAGGGCAAGTACAAATGGCACCATATGAGGCATTGTATGGGAGGCCATAGGTCACCACATGCTGGACCTGAGATGAAGAGAGCTCCATCACAAGTCCTGATCTCGATTAGGAGATACCTCCGAGAAGCGTGAGCTTGATATCGACAAATAGCTTCTCACGACTCCGTAGTCAGTAAGATTTGCGCTGAGATACGACGTCACCCTAGAGTTCGAGGTCAGGATCATGTCTTCGAAGGTGATGCCTAAGAGAGGAGGGTTAGGTCTCTAAGAAGCTGAAGCTATCGCGAGGTTTATCACTGAGATACTCGAGAGGGCAGTACTGCAAGGCACTGGGCTGATGCTATCATCAAAGATGACAAAGCTCACTTAGGTATTTCATGTCTCCATGTCTAAGTATACTCCAGATCCAAATTATAGTGGATTGGGGACGATCGAGGTTAACACCGATGGACCTTTAAGGAGGGACTCGATGAATACACATCGAGTGATAATTATAATGGAATCTAGCACATTTAACTCACAATTTACCCACTTTGGCATATAAGAATGTGTACTTCTAATTTCTTCTTCAGAGCCAGATTTGTGCAGTCTTTCAAGTTTAAACGTATGCACAAGGATGTGCTTCTGGAAGCCATTATGAAGCAATGTGGATGTAAGAGCAATCGACAAAGTCTCGAACCCCAAAGAAAGCTAGGAAAGCATCGTTGGACATTCTACCCAGACTTCAAAAATGTTTCATTCCGATTAGTGTGCCTAATTCTATCTCCAAGCGTAGGGAATTATGGTCATCTAGCATTGTAATACTCGTGGAAACTAATGTGTCATCTCCACAGGAGCGGTCTTACTTTAAGGCTGATCATCAGAGCTATTCCTACTAAAAGTATGATTTAAAGGAGAATTAAAGGATGTGTCATTTGATCGAATGTGGTTGATTGTTTTGAATGTTTTAACCTAGAAAGACAATTGTTGGGATTTTTAGGGTTCCACTCACTTATGATCAGGTAAGTCCCACCTCTCATTTTATAAACTCATCTAGGAACCATTGATAAATGGTCTTCGATGGAGGATTTATCTTTAAATGCTTTTGGAAAATAAAGATGATCGAGTAATACTAAACACTTATTCTCAATTAAAACGAACCCTTAGTCAGCATTATGACTGCCACAACGCACCGAAATATCTCGTTAACACGTTGCCGAAGAATTCACCAACTAAAGATTTAAAACCTTTCTACACAAGTGATCAATATTACACAATCCATTGAAAATCAAGAGGTGAATTGAGGGACTTTACCTTGATCGTGAGTTTCCAGATGATCCTGCCAGTAGGGGTTTAGAACTCCATAAAACTTGTATGAACAATTAAAGATGAAGAACGATTAAACATAAAAACAGTACCTTGCGGAAATCAGAATTGACTTGTAAAACTGAGAATAGAGCTATAATGCAAGATTTGGTTAATAAATATTTATGCCGAAAGATTACAAACTCTTGAATCCGAAACTTCTAAAAAGAATGGAAATCAAATCAATCTACAAGGTACCACTAAAAATGGAGAAAAACTTTATTCTATCAAAACCTTAAACCCTAGAAGTGAAAAGCCTGAAAACTAAAGAGAGACCCATACTTGTGTCCTCCTCCTTTTATACTCTCCTCCAATGTGATTTCTCCCATTTTGGTTTGTTGACGAGGAGTGATCTCACAGACGGATTGAATTCTTGACACCCCGCAGTTCCAAAGTTCACCGGTAGATTTCAAAGTTCTACCCAGAGAACTTGGCCGAAAATTGCAAAGAACATCTTCTACCCAGAACTTCTACTGGAAATCAAGTAAAGGAACATCTTCTACCAGAGAACTTTAAGTCCTACCCCAGAACTTGCCGAAAATTGCTAGTTCCGGAAGAAGATTTAGATCGGAACTACCCACTAGGTATGAATCTAACTAAGGCGCCTAAGACACCAAGCTTTGCAAGAATTTCAAAATGCGACTTATGGAATAGAACATTTCACCCACTTTATGCATCAACATGACTAATTAGACCAACACATCCTTACACAATGAACATTATAACATCGCTTAACACAAAATTGGTTATTCAAATAAGGATTATGGATTTAAGAAATGTATGGTAGTCATGCTTGCAGTGAACTGTAATGATAGAAATAAGGTAGGCAATCATATAACATAGAACATGTAACCATCATGCATAATGTCAAAAGGAACAGAAAACATAAGTCGAATCAAAGAGGTCTTAAGAGTTTGTAATGACCGTGGGTTAAAAGAAAGAAAAGGTAAAAGATCAAAACGGGTGTTGGCATAACATGGCTAAGGTCTACTACCCGATTGCCAACACCACCCTAGTATAGCCTAACACAACTATGCAGTGTCGTCCTCATCCTCATCGTAAGAGAATCCGCTCCACATAGTCAGCCTAATTCTTCTGATTCTCCTCTAAATCCGGAGAAGTAGCATCCGCCCATCGCTACCCCGAAAGATGTGGCTCCAAGCCCGAGAGACGCCTATCCAGCCGCCCGTCTGGGGATGCATTTGAACCACCCTCATCCGACCGCCTCCATCCTCTTCAGCGATGTGCTCAGTGCCGGAGCCGTGAAGAAGTGGTCCCAGAGGAGGCACCGAAGGCAATCGAGGGCCGGTCTGGAGGCCGCCGGTCTTCGCCCGCCTTAGCTGTGATCCGCTCCCGCCTAGGTATCACCCTCTTTCTTTAATCGTTCCCTCATCCCCGCTTCTTCTACAATACTAGTCACAAGTGAGGGAACGGAATACCCTAGCTTGCACGAATATTGCAAGAACTCCTCTATCGCGCACCATATGACTAGTGCATAGTCAATTAGCTTCTACCATAACTCGTATAAACAACCGACCGCTTCTGACTGGAGATCTTTCAACCCTTTCGCCAAACAAGTATCAGGATGATCTTGTTCATCGTGCGGCGCATTCGCTTTAACTTTCCAGGGACAAATTCTTGTTTCATAAATCCATTCACGGGTAGCTGTGACGTGGTGCACATAGCGTGAATAGTCAAGTATCAACCGGTAATGGCCCCGAGGGATATACTGGTCCGACACGCCGTATGAATATAGTGCAAGGCATGTGCTATCGAGTCAGGAGTGACACGAAGCTGCTTTCCCATCACTGAAGTTTGCAATACCGAGTCAACCCGCTTGATTTCCTTCACCTGGTGTAGAACTCCCGAATCATCAAGGTATGACCACATCTCAGAGTGCAATTTGCTATATTTTCGCTTCTCGGATAATTAATCTCGACGGGATGAGAATATAAGAATGTTTCCAAATTAACGCCCCTCGCATTGGAAACCCCTATTTGCCATTGCCCTGATCCATTTCGTGCTCACCCCGTAGTCTTCGCAAGAACATACCTCTTAATCTCTTCATCGACACTATCCGGAGCAAACTTCACTTTCTCAAGAGGATGCAACCCGTTTTCTTTTTTCTTTTTCACCGGTCGAGGCATCAGTTTTCTTTTCACCGCCCATAGAGGAACTCGATGCTTTCCCTTCCCGCATTCTAACGGGCCATGGAAATGGCAATGATAGTAATGACGCCCGCATGGCCCGTGAAATAAATCATCATGTCCCAATATCCTATCTCAAACAACATCGGGGCTGGCCCCGTACATCGATAATAGTCTCCTGCCCATATGGACAGCATAGCCTCCTGTACCAAGAATACGTAATAAGATCAACAAAATCCAACCAAAAAGATCCATATGTAGCCGAAAGGAGATCGACAATGCTAGTGGAGAGTTGTAGGGCTTACCACGTTCGAACAATGACTGCAGGTAACTAATCTGGAACTGGAAACCGAAAACCCTGGCAGAGCAATCTGAGCTTGGGAATGCTTGTAAGAGGAACACACGGCTAGGGCACAACTTATGGAATAACAAAAACCATATGGCAAATGAAGAGGCATCCAATTTTTGGGTTAAAAACCCTCTCGCCTAATAATTTCGCTCTCGATTCTAATGTAGGGACTTAAGTTCTACCGGTGAGAACTTTTACACGCCCATTTTTCGAAGAGTTCTACCGTAGAACTTAAAGTTCCCACCGTAGGACTCTTGCTACCGCTTGTTTGTTAAGTTCCACCCGGTAGAACCTAAAGCTGTACCCCAAGAGAACTCTGGCTTCAAAATCGATTCTTTTTCTTTTTTTTTTTTTTTTGAATATATATATATATATATATATATATATATATATATATATATATATATATATATATATATATATATATATATATATATATATATATATATATATATTTTTCACTTTGAAACAATAAAAGCTACCATACATCTCGAATTGCTCAACCGCTCTTCATCCATGTTTTCTTGCATGTTCACTTTTTCTCGTTTCAAATTCCACAACCGACCGCACTGTAGACTTAGTACTGTGAATTCATTCTCGGATAACTTCAAACTTCCATGAGAACTAATCGCGTTCCGTGAACCGATTCCTAAGGTTCGAATAAACTTGACAACTTAAAGCTCAAAATGGGTGCAAGGGACGAGACACTACAAATCTACGGGTATGCAAAGAAATAATGGCCTCCAATCATTTTCCACTTATGCAAGGTGTTCCATAAAGACTATGATGCATGAAATTAACATGACCAGCTAAATTGATGCACAATTGGAAACAATAATGTGAAAGATCGAGAAATTTCGCCATAAGTCCGGGTGGGTTTGGGTGAGCAAAGAAAGTAGGTAGAATGCAAGGGGAACAATTCACATAATACAAGCGTTTGTCAGGTGCTTGTTAAGATGTACATGCGATAAGACGTATGTGGAGAGTATATGAGATCACAGTATGTACAAGCAAGTGTAAACCATAATACTAAAATAAGCAAATTTGAAAAATTTGACCCACCGAACATATAACGAGCGTAGTTACGCTCAAACTGCAAGGCACCTCCTACCCCCATATCAAAACAAGTATCATTCTCAATGCTTTGAACTAGCGGTACCCCACAATGTAATTCGAGGGATCACAAAAACAACAGCCCCACGATTTTTATTTCCTTCTGCGTTATTGAAAAGCAAATGAAAGAATGCAATTGAAGTAAAAACAATAAAAATAGAAAGCAAGAACAAAAATAAAAGCAAAACTATTTACAACAATTTGAGACTGAGGTTACTTGGAAGGAGAGTTTTGGTAGAGCGGGTCTACCAAATCCACAGTGTGCTCGTGAGGAGAGAAGTGCTCAAGGAATGGTTTGAGGCGTTGACCATTCACCTTGAAGGAGTTCCTACTGTCAGATTTTCACTTCCACTACCCGTATGGATAAAACCACCTTTAATCGGCGAAAGGACCACCCAACGAGAGCGAGCTTCCAGAAATATGCACCTGAACTATACAAGAAGATTCTTCGATGGTTTGAAAGTTTTCCGTAATAGACTTGTCATGGAATAACTTGAGCCGCTCCAAATTCCGGAGCTTCATATCGATTCCCCTCCGCAAATTCAAGTTCATTTAACCTAATAAACGCCGCTACTCCGCTGGAAGTTAGGATCGACTAAAGTTCGACAAATTTCAAGAAGCTCCTAAGAGTTCCATCTCTACTCGGCAAATGGCAAGCTTTGCCATAAACTAGCCTATAGGAGACATACCAAGAACAGCTTTAGTTGCGTGATTTCAAGATGCCCGTTAAAGAGCATCCAGAAGACCTGAAAGCACCAATCTTTTCGATTCTGGGGCAACCGCCTTTTCTAAATGTGTTTTATCTCCCCTATTAGCTAGCTCAAATTTCGACCATTGGTCCGTGGGTGGTAAGTCAGGATACTTTATGGTGACTCCATATTTCTTTAACAGATTTTCAAAAGATCGACAAAGTGGAGTCCACCATCACTAATAATCGCTTTTGTGCTGCCCCAAACCGAGAAAAATATGTTCCTTATAAATTAAAACAACCTTATGGTCATTGGGTTCTCGTTGGAACTGCCTCAACCCACTTAGACACATAGTCAACAGATAATAAAATGTAGAGATAGCCACAAGAAGGGGGAAAAGGCCCCATGAAGTCACTTCACCCCAACAAATAAAAATTTTAATGATTGTAATCAAAAGAGGCATCATGTTTCGCTTGCGGACTTCCCAGTTGCTTTTGCATTGAGCACACGCTTTTTAAATCGAAACAATCTTAAATAGAGTGGGCCAATAAAAACCCACTTGCAAAATCTTGTCTCGCTATTTTTCAGAAATGTCCTCCAGCCCAGAAAGGGCAAGCAGTTAAAAATCCTCACTGCTCATCATCGGGGGTACACATCTCTCATTATTCGACGTGACAAGATTAAATAGATAGGATCATCGAAATATATTTAATATCTCAAGTAAGAATTTCCTTCGTTGAGAAGTCCATTGAACTGAATCTGGGCTGACTAGGTAGTTTACAATGTCAAGATACCACTTGCATCGAACAAGAGCAAAGAGTTGCTCATCGTGAAAGCTATCACCTACGGGTATGCCATGGAGCTGGATTCGAACTATCGAGATAAGTGGTCACACTACATTTTCAACCCCTTTTATCTTTTGATGGTCAAGTTGAATTTCGGACATAGTAAATCCACTCAGTCAACCTTGGTTTCAGATCCCGCTTAGAGAGCAAGTACTTCAAAGCCGCATGATCCGTAAAGACGGGTCATTGTGGGACAACAATATATGACCTGAATTTTTCTAGAGCAAAGACAACCGCTAGAAACTCTTTTCTCGTGGTTGTGAAGTCAGCCCGGGCAGCAGTCTAAGGTCTTAATCGGCATAGTAAAATGACAAAGCCTTTTGTCCCCTCCCCTCCGTCCTAACACACCCTATAAGATAATCACTAGCATCGCACATGATCTCAAATGGAAAGGTCCCACTAGGAGACCGCATGATTGGTGGTGACACTGGGCATGTTTTTTAGCTTAGGTAAAAGCAATGTCAAGCTTAGACCATGTGAAAGGGACATCTTTTAGCAAGCAAAGTACATAAGGGCCAAGAGAAGTATCTAAAATCTTTTATAAACTGTCGATAAAAACCAGTATGACCTAAGAATGACCTTATGTCTCTAACACACTTAGAGTAGAGATTAGAAATCAGCTCAACTTGGCCTTATCAACATCGATTCCATCTTTGATACTATGTGGCCTAAAACAATTCCTCGTGGTTACCAAGGAAGTGACATTTCTCCCAATTTAACACAAGATTTTTCTCTTCTTGGCACCTCTCCAAAACTTTATGTAAGTTCTCTCTAAACAAATTTCCTCGAACGAGTCACCAAAATCGAGAAATCATCCATGAAGATTTCCAATATGATTTCTATCATGTCACCAAGATTCTATCATGCATCGTTGAAAGTTCCGTGCATCGCATAGTCCAAAGGGCATTTTCCTAAAGGAGAAGGTACCAAAGGGCAAGTGAAAATGTAGTTTTCTTGATCTTCTAATGCTATCTCAATTTGGTTGCATCGAAAGTACCCATCAAGAAACAATAAAATTCATAGTTCCCAACTCTCTAACATTGATCAACAACCTAAGAGGAAAATGGTCTTCTTAAAGTATCGCATTAAGTTTCCTATAATCATGCACACCCTCCATCCTGGAGGTGACAATGTGCAGGAATGAGCCTGGCCATTTCATCAAGTAACCACCGTGACTCGACTTTAGAACTACTAGGTTGGACTAACCCACTCTGCTATCCGCAATAGGGTAGATAACCCCACATCCAAGAGTTTTAAAACTTCCTTCTTCACCAATTTCTTTCATTATTGGTTCAATCGCCCCGTGGTTGCCTGTGAATGCTGAAGATCCTCTTCTAAGTGAATTTATGTGTGCGCATCAAGGACCGATTCCCTTAATATCTCAGAATTGTCCACACCTAAAGCGCCCCGTGGGTTTTCAATATTTCCAAAAGAGTTTCGAGTCACGTCTAATGAGGATATGATTAACGAAAAGCGTCCCGCTCCCTAAGAATGCATATTTAAGATGTATTGGTAAAGGCTTTAGCCTGCTTAGGTGGCTTCCGAAGGCAATGTCTTATCCTATCTCACAGGGCAAGGGTTCAAATTTAGGTGCCCACTCGTTAACTTCAAATACATCTTGATGCCCAATTATAGAGTGGAGAAACTCTCGACTCCAAGGTGGCCACTTCCTCATCCCAATCTGTGGCCGACCTCGTATTACGACTTAAGAGGATCATCATGAGACATTATCCGTGCATTTTCAGACTCACCTGAGTCAACCATGTTAATTTCAATTAATATCTTCTTCATCTCCCATTCCTTTTCGAGTACATTGGAAGATTCGGGACACAAATTATGTTCCCTAAATGAAAGTGTCATTAGGCCTCCTACAATGTATGATGGCATTAGCACTACAAGAATGGTCGACTTAAGAATTACCGGGAACCTGAGTCTGTCGATCACGGCTGAGTGTCAAGCACCAAAATCGACAGAAGTAAAATTCAGTCACTTGGACCAAGACATCCTTCCCTATTCCCAGGGAATTTTGACACTATGGTCAGCCAATTGAGGGTGCGATATCGTTGGCTCTAATTCTCCTAACCCCAGGTCCACATATACCGAGTAAGGCAAAAGATTAACACCTGTCCCCTAAGTCCACTAAAGCATGCCCCAACTGAATTTCCAACTACTATAGAAATAGTAGGACTACCTGGTCTTTGTATTTCAAAGTTGTTCGAATTAGGACGATTGTTCAACTAAGGAATGCTTCCCTTGTTGACACCTAGTTTCCTTTACCTGCACAAATCCTCGTAAATTTAGCATATGATGGATTTCCATGAATGGCATCTAACAAGGGAATGTCTGGGCTTTCACCCGTCAACAACTCCATAAATTTCAGCATGGTTATTCACTTTCTTGGTGCCTAGCCTATGAGGGTAAGTGGAGTCGAGGCGGCTAGACTCTTGTCTTCCTCCTCAAGATCATCTTTGTCATTTGGTATTAGGACATGAGGTCTGATTTTTCATCCTCTCTATTAATTCACTGAGACTTTGTGATGGTTCCTTTGTTGAAATAGTTTGTCAACTACCTTACCACCAAGGGTAGTGGACAAATCTTTACAAGGCTCAAAAGGTACCCTCACTTGAACCCTAAACTTCCCACACCAAGCCACCTCACAGGGTTTCGATGGTCAGGATGGAAGTTTCCTTTTCTTGTCAAGGTTACCTATAGATGAGGTTAACTTGGTTATCTGGGATCTCACATCATTCAGAGCAGTTCGGAGTTCTGTGTTTGTGGATTGTTGGGTTTGTACAAACTGTGTAACTATATCTTCCAGACTTCTCTTATGTGGAGGTTGGTATACGTGGAGTTTTGATTCCCTGTCTGGTGGATGATGACCTTGATTACAGTTTCCCCGAAACTCGGGGCCTTGATTCTCAAATGGAGGAATGGAATTTGGAAAACCTTGGTTTGGATAGTGAGGGCCTTGCTGTTTGGCAGTTATGTAGTGCTCCTCATTTCTCCAACTAAAATTAGGATAAACATTTCCACCCAGATTGTAAGTTCTGTAGCATGGGAATCAAAGGCCTTCTGCGCTATGGCGCTGGGCTTGTCTAATTCCAATGGCCCCTTAACTTGAGGAAGATTAGGGGCGCTAATGGTCGAAAGGTGTAGGGTCATCGCATATAATGTATTGCTCCTCTACCCAGGTCCCGTTTGGTACTGAGGGTAATTGAGGTACACTAGTTACCTCGCTCACCTTTTCATCCTACGGCCTCCAGCTTCCTTGTTAAATTAGCAATTTTTACTTGCAAATCAACATTTTCTCTTAAGGATGGATTCCGCCACCGTGGATGCTATGCGCTTTAGCTGTGTCTAAAGAGGTGTTAGTCTCCGTTTGGAGCATTCTCTCATATAGTGTCAAAAGTTGAATCAGCTCTCCCTAGCACTCTTTTCATAAAATTCCCGCACACATCATTCGATGTATCATGACATTGAAGACAATCCTGGATGGAAGTATGCATACCTCAGTCCAACATCTAACCCATGATGAGGGATAGCATGGAGGAGATCCTTATATCTTCCCACACCGTCAGCGAAGGGTTCACCCGCTAAAAGTTCAATTGCTCGCACGAGGCATCGTATCGTGCGTGAGGAAAACTTATTTGGTAAATTCGCTCCGATGTTTTCCCATGTAAAGATTGAATTAGGTGCAAGGAACCAGATTTGGCCTTCCTTCAAAGCAAAAGGAAATAAACCAAATCAGATTATATGGAGAGGTGAACCGGTGGAGAGGAATGCACTACAGACATCCTCGAAATCCTCTATAATGAGTATTCTATCTCGAACCTCGTATACAGGTAGAAGACGGATCATTTCCGACTTCATCAGGAATTGGTTGGCCTCATCAGGAAGGCGACATAAGAACTGCTAGGTCCTTTGAGTTGTAGAATTTCTCTCTAAGGGTTCTTTCCCCACATTAGGTAAAGGAGTTGCGGAGAACTCTATAATTTGATTATTTAAGATTACCATTTCCACCTCCTAAAGACTGGGTTTATCGGGAGCTTAGCATTGCCTCTATGTTGTGGAGGCTCATAGATTCCTTTAAGTGATTCTCGTGGATCATCCATTTGAGGTAAAATGTTATCTTGAGACACTTGGCTTACGTGGATTCCTCGTAGTTTCTAGGATACAATTCTGACTAGTCGGTGTTTCTCATTGCGAGCCCAAACTGACATGCACTACACTAACTCGATCCAAGAAACACTTACTAAGATTTCTCACTAAAAACAAAAATGCAAAGTGGAGAACGATCGAATCTCTACCGCAATTGCAATTTACCTCTAGCCTTCGGGATCAATTTGGTTAGTCGCCACTCCCTAAGAACGGCGCCAAAAATGCTCGTCCCGATTAGTGTGCCTAATCTCTATCTCTGCCGAGGGAATCTGGTGGTCATCTAGCATTGTAATACTCGTGAAATCTGTCATCTCCACAGGGAGCAGTCTTACTTTGTTGATCAATAGGAGCTATTCCCCACTAAAAGTATGATTTAAAGGAGAATTGTGATGATGTGTTGTTTGATTGAATGGTTGATTGTTTTGAATGTTTTAACCTAGAAAGACAATTGCTGGGATTTTTAGGGTTCCACTCACTTATGATCAGGTAAGTCCCACCTCTCATTTTATAAACTCATCTAGAACCATTGATAAATGGCCTCGATGAGGATTTATTCCTAAATGCTTTAAAATAAAAGCATTTATCGAAGAATACTAAACACTTATTCTCACTAAACGAACCCTTAGTTGGCATATGATCATACCACCGTACCGAAATATCTCTAACACGTTGTCAAGAATTCGCCTAACTAAAGATTTAAACCTTTCTACACAAGTGATCAATATTACACAATCCATTGAAAATCAAGAGAGAATTGAGGGACTTTACCTTGATCGGTGAGTTTCCGTACGATCCCAAAGTTAGCAGTGCTTAACTCCATAAAACTTCAGAGTGAACAATTAAAGACAAGAACGATTAAACATAAAAACAAGACTCATGAAATTTAACTGGATCAAACTGAGAATAGAAAATATGGAATGCTAAGATTTAAAGCGTATCAAATATTGATGTCGAAGATTACAAACTCTTTGAACCAAACTTCTAAAAGAATGGAAATCAAACTGGATCTACAAGGTACCACTAAAAAAATGGAGAAAACTCTTATTCTATCAAAACCTAAACCCTAAAGTGAAAAAGCCTAAAAACTAAAGAGAGACCCATATTACTCAGGTCCTCCTCCTTTATATTCTCCAATGTGATTTTCCATTTTGGTTTGTTGATGAGAGTGCCCTCGTGGTACGGATTGAATTCTTGACAATTCCCCGCAAGTTCTGATAGTTCTACCGGTGACTTAAAGTTCTACCCAGAAGGTGCTCACCGCCAATTTTCCCCAAAGAGAGGTTCCCACCGGTGAGACTTAAAGTTCTACCTGCAGAGAAGATGTTCACTCACCTTCCAGCAAGTTCTACCGGTAGAAGATGTTCATCGCCACCCTTTCAAAGAGTTTCACCGGTAGGGACTTGAAGTTCACCGTAGAAGATGTCCACCGGTGCTTTCCTAGCTTCTCATTGGGTTCCGAGACTACACTGCTCCACCCACATCCACATTGCTTCATATTGGCTTCCCGAGCTTACATCCTTGTGCACTTACGTTTTAAACCTGAAAGACCTGCACAAATCTGAAAACACAGAAGAAATTAGAAGTACCTGTTCTTATGCCAAATGTGGGTAAATTGTGAGTTAAATGTGCTAGATTCCATTATAATTATCACTCAAATGTGTATTCATCAGGGACCAGTATGTATTTTGGATAGCCGTGATAAGGTTTTGTGACGCAAAACCGTGAGGCTAGTGAGAGCAGTGGCGACGCACCCATGGAGGAGGATCCATGGAGTGCGAGGACACGATGCGGGCCACATATCCCTTCTCGTTTAGGGATGAAGGTACGTAGTTTAGTCGTTTAATATTTAAATGACGAATTTACATGCATGGTAGAGTGCACGTTGCATATGCATGTGAGTGATTGTGATTACAAGAATTTTTAACGAAATCATTTGCTGAGGAGAATGTAAGACCCGAGAAATTCCAATTTCTATAAAAAGGGCAAAATCGTAATTTCGGTTAAAAATCCGAAATTTATTCTCTAGATCTCGGATGACGAAACGGATTTCACCGCTGTAATCGCCTCTAAAATCTAGCTAGTGTCGACCCTGGGCCGACTCCGGTGACAAATAATTTACACGCCAGGCATCGCGGTTCGGGTGCCGTAAAACGATTTTCGATGCGACGAAAGTCACATATAACACGTACTCATGTGCCATAAGTGGCATGAATAGAGAAAGTATGAAAATGGACGGCCGAGATAGTGCCGAATGTCAAAACTGGGAAAAGAATGACATAATTGGTAATAATGGAATTGTTTTAAGTTAGAAAAAGCCAAAATAGCGAATATGCTGGTCTTCCAATTAAACAAGACCAAAAAACGTGAATTGAAGGAGGAGGATACAGTGAGTTGAAGAATGTGTTTTTAGAGAGAGAACACGATTCTATCTCTAGAATCGTGGAGATCCAAACTGGCCTGGGCTATCGTTTCTGAGCAAGAAGGAAAACCGCTTTACACAGAGACCTACGTTGCACAGATTTGGAGTAGCCGACAAACTCCGTCAAGCAAAGGGGTTTCTCCCTACTTGAGTTTTACACTTTATTTAAGTGTTATATGATGTTTCGGTTGGTGTGAGGCCTTGAACGGCCGTTTGATCGGTCCCAAAACATGGCACCGAATTGTTTGAATTTATGGAACCCAAATTTGGTGTCCGTGGTCGCCACGGGCTGTTTGGTGGTTAATGGTATACTTTATGCTATAAATTATGTGGGTTATTTATATAAGGCCTGGGAATGGCCGTGAAACCCGGTTTACAAAGTGAACTCGTGATTGGTGATTTGTCTTTAATAATAATCGAGGTTTCACTATTCCCGAGAATAAAGGTTCACAAAATAATTCGCGCGGGAATAATGTGTTTGGTCGAGTTGATTCAAGTCAATTGTCAGGTTTTATCATTAGCCCAAGTGAGCTTAATTGAGTATGGAAATGTGAAATTACTTTAAATACGATTGTAATTTATAAATTATGTAATATACGATGATTATATATTTGCATGTGCATTATGTAATCGAATGGAAATCGGTCATCCATTCCATATGCAATCGGGGCACCTTAGGACCCATAAGAGTGAGTGCATGAGGTACCTGAGAGAATGGTCTGGAGGGTCATTTCCAAAAATAATGAATATATCGGAGTGGTATCCAAATAAAACATCAATCGTCTGAGCTCGCCCAATTGATATACATCTGAGAGAAGTCCATACACACATCAATCGCCTGAGATCTAATCTAATCGATATATACATCGGAGGGTCTGGCTCCACAAACAAATAAAACTAAGGTTCCTATAATGCCCAGTGTGTGAGGGAGTCGGGGAGGACTCCTGATATAGATGATCAGCTAGGAGACCAAGCAGATCATGCATTTGCTTCAATGTGTGTTTATTTTGGAGCACTTATATGCACTTAGTGGAGAGTAGCCCACTTAAAGATTCCACTACCGAGCATTAGCTCACCCTCGTCGAGGGAAACATATTTTCTGTGCATGTGGAGCGCACGAGGAGACTCGCTCGTCGAGAGACTGCTTTAGAAGAAAGTCAAGTGTGGCTTTGACATTGTTTTGTATACATGTATTAGAATTCTAGAATTTTAATATATGTCGGTAAGAGTAAATAATAACTCTTGTAACTAAGTGATACATAGTTGATATGTTTATGAGTATGGTTTTACACAAGTGGTCGCTTTTACTTATGTTACGGATTATGTCGATAGTCGATATATGTTGTGAGTACAAATGCATAGGGCACAAGAGGTCATTTTTACTCAAGATAGTTGTATATGAGACCCTCATGGCTAGCCATTGATGTTGATTGGGACAGTTATATACAGGCTTTGTATTCGGGGTAGAGCCCTCCACAAAGGAGATTCCCGCCCGACAGGAGAAATGCTCCGTGTCACCCGACATTCACGAGTATTCCGTGGGTCAGACGCAGTCAACCCGACCCCTGATCACGCCACACTCCGCGTAGCTGTTTTCGTGGTTCGTACACTACAAAGCAGACCATCCCTGCCAGTTTATCGGGTTTGGTGTATCGCTTGCCTATGGTGCGAGATTCGATGGAGGCTGATCCAACTTCACTGTCAGGTCTTCATCACGCTCATCACCACTGTGGGTCCGCTATACCATTCAAATCCAATTCACCAAGATTCTCATTACCAAGTTTAGGGCTGCCTTTTCATTCCCATTCGATTGTTACCAGTTCGTAGAGTTCCCTTCTATAGAGACTTAAAATCATAGTTCGTAGCTTGAACTTCTTTCCGTGTGTCTTCGTTTAGGCTCAAAGAAAAATACATCGAGTCTTCATGAAAACTACATTCATTGTAACAAACATTCATTTGCTTGACGGCATAGCATCGGCACCCTTTGATACAACATTGTTCTAAAAAGACACATCGCAATGCCTCGAGGTGTCAACTTGTCACTGACGCTATGAAGATGTACAAACAAGTACAACCAAAGACATGAGGAGGTAAGTTTGAACCGACTGGAGCAACAATTGCTTCAATGAGAGCCTGGATGGTGTCCGAAATCAATAGTGCTGGAAGGTACTCGGTTGATCAAATATGTCGCAGAGGTAGCGCGCGAACCCCAATAGGACAGCGCATATGTGCTTCTATCAATGAAGCACGGACAACCTCCAACAAGTGACGATTTTTCCGCTCCGCCACCCCATTTTGTTGGGGTGTATCGGAACAAGTAGTTTGATGAATGGTTCCATGGGCTTCCAAATACCGCTTTAATTCAAAACTCAAATATTCACCTCCATTGTCACTGCGAAGAACATGAACCTGTGCATTGTACTGACTACAAACCATTTTATGAAATTTTTGAAATAACAAGCTTATTTCACTTTGACTTCATCAAACATACCCAAGTCATCCCGGTACAATCATCAATAAAAGTAACAAACCAACACGATCCATCCAAAGTAAAGTAAATTTAGGATGGGCCCCAAACATCAGGAATGTATGATCATAAAAAGGAATTCATTGAACTTCTTATTCAAGGTTAATGGGTGGCTACCCATGACTTTTGCAAGTTCACAAACATCACATTTGAAATTAGAGACATCAAAGTTTGCAACAAACTAGAAATAATTTCTTCATGTAACCAAAAGAAGCATGCCCGTGACGCCGATGCCATATAACCATATCTCGATTTCCTTTTTTTTTCTTAACCCCCAATCTTTAAAGTTTGATGCAACTCATCCAACTTTTAGACACCAAGTCCATAATACAAATTCCCTCGCCTAACACCACAACCAATCGTCTGGCTTGTCCGGATGTCCTTAAATACACAAAATTTAAGCCAAAAAATAACAACGCAAAATAAGGCAGTTGTTATTTGAGAAATTGACAAAAGATTATAATTCAAAGAGGGAACAACCAATACAGAATCTAAATTCAAGGTGTTAGTGAGGGACAAGGATCCTTCCCCAATAATAGGAATTGAGGTACCATTGGCAGTGGAAATAGAATTTTGTGAGGAAGATTTAAGAGGTGAAACTTGTCTGGAATCAAATGTCATATGATCCGTAGCACCGGAATCAATTATCCATGCACTATTAGAAACAGGTGTATAAATATTTAAAACCTTACCACCATTACCTGCTGTTGCTGCCAATGTTGAGTACTTTTCATCGCTATCATCCTCTGTCTTTGTTTCAACAATTGCAGCAATAGAGGCCTTCTTGGAATCATTCTTCCGGGAATCACGGATATGATCCCACCATTTCGGATATCCCACAAGTTCATAAAGATCGACTTTTCAGATGACCGCTGACTAATGAGTGCATTTAAGGATGATTTGTCGCCACCATTGGGGCGCCTT
Organism: Tetrastigma voinierianum; assembly: GCA_016808115.1. Classification (NCBI taxonomy): domain Eukaryota; kingdom Viridiplantae; phylum Streptophyta; class Magnoliopsida; order Vitales; family Vitaceae; genus Tetrastigma; species Tetrastigma voinierianum. Next base: position 79,099 of record JAEQBH010008437.1, on the reverse strand, counting down.
ATGATGGATGGGCCTTTTTGGTCTGCTTGTGCTGAGGGACCGCTTTTGATTAGACCAGCTCCGAAAGTCACCACGGCCGGCTTCGTATCTTCCAGCTTGTCCGTTCATCACCCCGCGTCGAACATCTTCGCGGTGAACTAGGTCATAACACTCTTCTAATTCAGGGATAGGATCCTTCCTCAAGATTTTGCTGCGCACTTGCTCGAAATCACCCTCTAACCAAATGGAAAGATATGCACCCTCTTGTCACAATTTCGATATATTATGTAGAGGTCTACCATTTTGTTTGTATGCAGAAAACCCCTTGGTTCAAGGTAAAACCCCAGACCATCCGCCCATCATAAAAGGCTTTAGACGTAGCCTAAATATCTCAGAGGTAGTGCTTCTAAATGTATCGCTTCATAATCCGGGGACATAGACATCGACAACCATCTGACCTTCCGATCATCAATACCACTTTTCATAGTCTTCATCTTTTCCTAGTGGTGCGAGTGTGCCACGATTGGCTGGAGAGTTTCTCCTTCTCAAAGAATTTGCATCTCTACCATTTGATACCACGTATCATAGTCGGGTTCATTCAATACAATTTCGAATTGAATGATGAACCTTCGTGTTGAATAATGATGAAGGTAGATTTGGTGACGATGCTCTCGTAATCTGGACTTGTTCATGGTTTAAGGATTCAAAGAAGAATGGGTTTAGGTTTCGTGGCTCTGATACTCAACTTGTAAAACAAGTAGAAGAATATTTTTATTCATATAATTTCGTATCTTTACATGTACATATTTATAGAGATAGTAGATCCTATAATCAAGTTATTCCTATAATTAAGTTATTTATCTAATAGAGAAATATCTCTAGACTAGAAAAAAATATAATAGTTTCCTATAATTAATTTATTTGAGAGAAGAATAGTAATAGGAAATAATTACAATGGAGATTTTTTGACAATTAATCCAATCAACAGTGGGCTTGGAGGAACTTGGATCTTGGTTGTCAGAATTCAGCAGAGGTGTTGTTTTCCTTTCGGGGCTTTGAGAAGAAAAGAGGTTGGATGGTTACATGAGCATTGGGAAAGCCTGTTTGAGTTGGAAAGTTTCTACTTAATGCAAATATACAGAGAATACTGTGGTTTACCTTTTGTGCTTAGGATTCAATAATAATCATGGTAGATTTATCTGACTATCGAGTTTTCTTCTAACTTAAAGATAACCTTCCTGTATAAAACCCTTGGGTGAATGAGGTGCTGGTGGAGAAGCGAAACAGGTGATTTCATCCCTTGACAGCGCCCATCTAAGACGTTTAGCATTAAAGAAAGCAGAAAAGTGTGATATATTTCCTGGGTAGCTAGGTGGGCCCTTGAGCCGATTCCTTGTGAGTGTAGTCAAATAGGAAGGCCAAGAAGAGATATGTCCCAATCAGAGATGGCGAGAGGAAAGGAATACCAGAGAAACAACAGGCGGCTTCCTTCTTACCGGATTTAGTGTTTTCAGTGGTTACAAAGGGGGCCGTCACCGTCCTAAGAAAATGGTTTCCTAGGGATAATCTTGTGGCCCTGGGGCACAATGATGAGGTTGGGTTGAATTGTGGGTTTGGCCTTCCATTTGTGGTCCGAGGAGACGAAGAAAATGATAGTCTCTGGATTGCAACACATCACTGGGTGAAGAAGGTGAGAAGAGCAGATAAGAAGGCACATCTCCATTCTTCCCGCCTGACCAAGTGGAGGATTAAATAGTTGCAAGTACCTGTGGAGGACATGGAGAAGCAGGTTATTGGGTGAGTTAACTTGGGAGGAACAAGTAGTCTTCAAGTACAGGTGGTAGGTTGCTTCCTAGCAGTGGATCAGAGTGGCTCATGTAGCAAAATTCAAGGAGGATTGAGATTACAAAGAGATAAGGAGGCTGTGAAGGGGACATGTGGCAAGAGTGGGAGTTGTGTGGAGAACTACTATTGCATCGACTCTTTGAATTTGAATTCAAATAAACTATAGATTGGGCATGTGTTTAAGTGGCTTCATGCATAGGCAACCCATTTGGGGATAAGGCCTAAATTTTGTCCTAAGGAGAGCCTTCCCTGCTTTTAATAACTTGGCTGAGGATCACCCGATTAGTTTATGTCTCCAAGATAATGGCGGTTGCAAATTTGGGCTGGGTTAAAAACAGTAGTGGAAACCAAAGGCGTGTCTAAATAACCTCGCAAATTCTTTATTCAAACTAAACAAATAAACAAGTCGTATTAAGATATAAAGTAAACTGACATAGGAAAACAAAGTACTAATGGGACATACGATAATGCAACAAAGATAGTATTGGATTGTGTATACTTCAAAAAAAAATTGGAGTGTGTATGGTTGGGACCTTGTAGAAAACTAAAGTATGTTTGAGATTTATGATCGGGACTGCGAATGTACTCGAGATATGGTTCAATAGTCAGGTGACATGTGTCAAAGAATAAATACTTGTATGATTCAAATTACCTTGTCATTTATTGGTTTTATTTATTGATTTATTTTTATGTTTATTTTTATTTTTTTGGGGCAGTTCTTGAGAAGCAAAGTTATATTCTAATTGGGAGGCATGATATCGAGAAATTGATGTGACGTGATCCAGCCAGTTCATGTTTGCCAAATCCATTTGGTCAACCTAATATGGAAAGGAATGCCTCTCATGTTGATGCTGAGGTTGAAATGAACCTATGTAATTCCTAATGCTGAGTTTGCGGCCAATAAAGCAGGTATCATGTTTGAATGACATCATTTTGTTTTGTTTTTCCAATTATGTCCATTCTATTAGAATGATTAATTTGTATGTTTACCTTTTTTTTTTCCTTTTTCCCCGCACGGAGGAACCGTCATAATTGTTGTTTTCTATTTGTAAGTAGGAGATGATATAGATGAATAGTTTTTTGATTGAAGCTCTTTAATTAAAATATTAAGCTATCCTTCGCTTTCTTTGTCTCTCACATGCAGAGAATTCTAATCTCGCGGATGATAATAAACTTATTTTGTCGCATCTCTTAGTGATTCATCGAGTATGTCAGACTCAATTGAAAGGCAAGCATGAATTTATGTTTGATTGCCGTCATGAATTTATGTTTGATTGATCTTCTGTGGCAAATACTGAAGTTGTTGTAGTATGGGCAAGAAATATTAACTCATTTTATTATAAATACATTCATATTATTACCTATTGTTTGTACTTACCGAACAAATGGCAATCGGCCGTATTCTTCCACATGATCTTTTGACTCCATTTCTTTTGAGATCCAAGTCACTGCAATAATGAGATCGTTATGGAATGGTGTATTAACATGCATATAACTACACATAATAAATGCAATTGGTTAAGCATTGATGTCCTTTCCTATGAAGAATTTGTTGCTATTGTTTGTTTCTTTATTTTAGAGGATGCAATGTTATTTAATAGAGGGGAAACTAATATTGTTAATATTGTTTTACTTTTTGTAAGCACATGAAAGTACAGTTGGACATGAAGTGTCTTGCTTTCTGCGCTTTGTTCTTTTCAAATCATGTTCTACTTAGTTGATGTGGAGTATCATTCATAATGATGAGCCTCAGCAGTTAATGGTGCTGCTTTGGATGATGAAATTCCAAACACTATAAGAATGTTTTATTTGTATCGGATTGAAACTTGACTGTGAGTAACTTCTACCTCTAGCACATCTCTTTATATATGTGCACATGTGGGGTCATGGTTGTAATATATTTTTGCTTTCATGGCATAATATAAATTTATAGGTTGGATGCAAGATTACCTAGTTAAACTTGTTTAGCCACTGCCACCGAGTAAAGAATTTTATGCTTCTCATGTTTGTCATTATATAGATTAATTTTTCGTTGCTTCCAAGCCATTACCTTGAAATTTGGATTTCTCGATCACATTCTAGTATATGTGAACCGGACGACTTTATGAAAGTAGGCTTCTTCTGCCAAGTCTTGCTTATCGCACCACATTTGTGTATTTAAGTCTATTAAACCTATTTTTACATTCTAATTGTATTATATGTTTTAGGGTCATGTGTATAAGTTTCTTCATTTAGGATGATGCCATAAGTATCATTGCAGGCTTGTGCTTTTCACCATACACTTTGGATGAGTGAATTATACATGACAATCATATCCTGCATGAATTTTTTAAATATATTAAAGATAATATTGACATATGTTGTACTGTCTCAATAAGGGAAAAATGTTATGCATACAGATGTGCACACGCATTTGTGTTTCTTTTTTTGGTGGTTGTTGTGAAAGCGATTCCGTATAAGGAATCGATCTTCTCCTAAAGAAACATTCTCAGGCTTAATGGCTCCAAAATAATATTCAAGTATCCAAATAAACAAGTTATTATTATTTTCAATCATCATCATCGTTATAAGCCTGTTAGATCTGTTCATCTCATATTATATAATAGAAAACTTAAATTTCTAAAGCATATTGGTTGCAATATATATATTAACCAAAGCTTGGCCTTCTAATGCAATGTTAGGCTTGGGCATCATCATTATAAGCATGTTAGATCCATGCATCTCGTATTATATAATAGAAAACTTATATTTTTAAAGCATATTGGTGGCAATATATTAATCAAAGTTTATATGGGCCTTTTAATGCAATGTTAGGCTTGGGAATGCATCTCATCCAAGAGGGCGAAATGGCAAAGAAAGGGCACCATCATTCGAACCAGCAAAGGTACCTTCTAGAATCCGCATCATCACGATGAGTATTGTGAAACTGCAATTGATTGCCTTAAGGTTTTACGGTAGAGATGCAATCGAGATTAATTTTCCATATGCGTGTTTCATAAATATACATGGTTTACTAATATTTGGCCTTAATTGAAACTTATTCTTGTACTTCAAACTCATATAGCACTTCAATTTAAACAGAAATGACCAGCAGGAATACTCGATGACCAAGATGTCAAGAACCGACGATTTTATTATTTCACTCACCGCACAAAGTTAGAAAGTTTTCCTGCTCATTTTTAGGGCAAATAGCAGCCATTATCAAATTGTTGGACCTGTAAAAGGAATGTTTATATGTATTTCAACCCGTCAAAGAGTTTTTTTTTTTCGCTTTTCTCTTCATTTATCTCAAGTTCTAATCAACTTATTTGTTATCATTTTTTCTTGGATGAAACTCAAATTCCTATTCCTTGTTAAGGAACCACAAAAGTTGATTTTACTTTGGTTGACATGGTGATAAGACTTCAATGATTAGTGAAAATTCAATTTAATATATTATTAATCGGGGAGAGTTGAACTCTGTAATGAGGTGGGTCGTTTAGGATTTCATAGTGAAGTTTGATGAGAGCTTTGGGCCATCTGCGCTATGGGTTGGAAATTATTTAAGCTTACCGGGAAGTGCTTCGGCCAGATATTTAATGGTCACGCTGTCATGTACGTGGTAGTCGGGTTTGTCGTGGCTTTGTAAAGCAATCTGTCAGTTTAATCCTAACTCGCGAATGGGTAGTGTTGAGGGGAAGAGAAAGTAGAAGGTTGAAGAAATATAGATATGTGTTGGTATGTGTAGAGGGGAGAGGGGGCAAGGGTATGTAGGCCTGTCAAAATTCAACACGACACGATTAACCGACACGATTAATCGCTGATTAAACTGCCTGGGGTGAGACCTAAACGTTCGTGATAAACTGGTCAACCCGTTTAACACGTTTAATAAACGAGGTCGTGTTCGGTGAGACATGCTAACCCGTTTATAACCCGCTTAACACCGTTCCTACCGCCGCTTTACCAATGGTCGACTAGCCCGCTGTAAAATTAACGCGACACGACAACCGACACGATTAACCGATTAAAAGGGTTTGGGTGAGACTCAACTGGTTCGGGTGATAAACCAAGTCAAATTAAGGACGTTTAATAAACTGTCGCGGTTCTGGGTTTCATGTTTTTCAATTCACACCGTTTAACCCCTAACCGTTTAACCCAACCCAACACATTTGACACCCATAGGTGTGGGGATGGCGAAAAAAGGTGCAAAACATGTGTTGTCTATGAAACTGAGGAGGCCGTGAAGATGTAAGGGCTAACTGTAAATGCGGGGAACTTTGGCCCATTGCTAAGGAGGCCGCCTTATATTCTCGGGGCCTAGAAAAAGGGTCTTAGGCGGGCCGCCGTGAGGTTGTCCCCGTCTCGTGGGATTCTTAAGAGCGTTGGGCACTCCTTAGTAGCTGATTTGGATTGATGAGCCTATGCAAAGATAAAGAGCTCGCCATCATTGAATTAATGGAGCCAACAGATGAAGTGGGTCACTGGCCAATGGTAGTTTTAAAGGGAAGTGGAGGGCAGAGTGGTGGCCCATCTTTTGTTTTCTTTTACATGAGGCAAGTCCATGAGAAGCTTCTAGACGATGGTGTGCTTTAGAATAGTGTGACCCGGAGGAAGATTGTTTTCGTGCATAAAGTTGTCTCTCTGCTAGTGAGGTGCTTGTTTTCAGGGAAGTAACAACGTTGTTGTTTCTTGAGGACGCTCTTAGGGCTGAGGAGGCCCCTTTGGATGAGGTGGCATAGTTAAAATAGGTTGTTGGTTGTTTTTTGGTGAGGGGCTAAGGTAGAGTTTGGGCATTAGGTTTGAAAGGTGGAAGGCTATGAAGGGGAACCACTACTATAATGGAGGATGGTCAAGATGCTCTATTTTATTTATTTATTTTTTTTCGAACAGAGTCGTGGAGTCTCAGAGAATGTCTCCAAGTAGTTTAAGGATTAGGGTGGTTGCAAGCAGGGAGAAGTTTTTTAGTTGTACATTCCATCAGATGTGGTTTTAAGGTGCTTGAAGGTTCTTTTGTCAAAGGAAGAAGTATTTTTTCCGTTTTCATGCTTAATTGGGGGGGTCAAACTTCTAAGGGTTACATGGTTTCACTATAGCCTTTTATAACATTATTGAGGCTTTGTCAAGATTAAGTAATGGCCTTTTCAAAGAAACTTTCAAAAGTGTACCCTTGGCAGTCTTCAACACACATTTCTTTTAAAGTTGGAGGGCTTGTAGAAGTGTGAGACTTCGCACATTTGCTCAATCCTTTCTTCTTCTTCTTCTTCTTCCTGGTATATGTCCATACTTCATGTTATGCGCCTTCGTAGCTTCTTATTAATCTTTAACCTACACTATATATATAAACACCTTGTCCTAAATTCATCAGCAGCATGTGAAATGTTGAGCACATACAATAAAATGAAGTATAGTACGCTGTTTTCTTAGTGAAGTGTCTCCGTGAAGGAGTTTGAATATATTTGCCATTTGCTCTATTATTTATGAGGTATTAAATGGTAATGGGGGTAATATGAGTCGGGACAGGATGCCTTTTTTTCCTTGTTCCATATGCTCCATTTTTTAATGTACTAAATATTGGTGGATTAATTTGGAAAAATTTCTTGCATTTCTTTTTCTATTTTAACCCATAGATAACACGGAGGGATGAGGAAATGGCTCCTTTTGTTGCTGGAGTGAAACGGAATTATATATTTGGCGGGATATGTAGTATTGCAGCGAATGCGTTCATGAAGGTTCGCATGTTCCCAACAATTTTGGTCAATTTGAAATTTATTCATCCCTTCCATTGCTTGTTTTTCAGATTGTAGTTCTAATTGAAATCCATTGTAGTGGCACCTATTATGTTCCTTATATTCTATCATTAATCGTAGAACACAAAAATGTTTTATAGGCTTTGGCTGATATGAAATCCACCAACCTGGGGTTCAGCGATATGTTTCGAATTCAATCGCACGGGAACAGTAATAATTTTATTCTTTTTTTTTTCTTCCTCTCGAAAAATGATTGAACAACATATGCCATAAAGTACATGCATTTGCTTGGAAAAATGCAACTTGATTTTGTTTATTTCATTAATTGGTATTTATCGAACTTCAAAGAGTTCAAGTTTTATGAAAACCATAAACCGTGAAATATTCAAGCAAAGTAAACATAAGACTGCCTAATCGCTTAGTTTTGTTTCCAAACCTAAAAGTTACTTTTCATTGTAGTTAAACCTTATGCTATCCTATTGTCTATAGTGTTAAGTAAAATTTTTAAACCTATCAAATGTTTTATTGATGGAATGGGAGAAGTAGGATCCTGCAAACCAAACACCAATGGATGGGGATTGTGCATTTCAGCACGCTACCGCTCTTTCAAAACACGGTTAATATTTACTGAAATTAATGCGTGCCTGGGCGTACTATCCCATCCATTGACAAAAGTGAAACCAGACAATGTGTAGATTAGATCAGGTTCGCACTTACTATGAACTTCTAAACATGCCATTCGGCAAGTGCTTATTCAAACTCAGATTAATTTTCTCTCATTATATATATACCTTGTGTCACTACCCTTTAATGTAGAACTTTTAATTCTTGCTTGCTTTCAGGCTCTTTCTTGCCTTCATCATCGAAAGCATGAGAATCTCATACAAATACAGAGTTAGTGAATGCAACTCAACATTTATTTATTTATTTATTTCTTTTAGGATGGATAAATGATGCTTAATTTTCTTTACTAACATTCACTATATATATGTATTATCCAATTGACAGGTACACAAATCTTCTTAAGGTTCAGGTTCCAGGAAGGGAGATCCCGGCTGATGCACGAGATCGGTTGTCAGAGATTTTATCCCACCGGTAGCTTTCTGAAATGTCTTTGAGTAGAAATGTATAGGTAGGGTACTCTTACTATATTCATTCCAAGACTTGCATGTGTATAGAAGCTTGTTTGTTCCTCTCTATGAAGTTCATTTCTAGCCACTTCTATGGAAGTTGCTACCAGTCGTAGTCAATTTTTGTCAGCTTATTCTTCCCAGCATGACACGGTTACTTTTGTAATTATATTTGTTTTTTTCCTTCTAAATGCAATATTGGGTTCATTATTTATTTGTATGTAGCAGCGTAAATATATTTGTGTTAAGTGCTTAAAGTATCCTCTAAAATTTCGCCTTGTCGAAAGACCCGCATTATAAGTGATATTTTCATTGTATCTAGAGTTTGAATTAGTACTCCGATTAAATGTGTAGGTTCGGACTTACAAGTTCTTATTCCAAACATCCTAATTGTTTCCTATAATTTGTTCACCTCTCTAGTAACTAGTAAGAGTTTCCTATTATCTCGCCTGCCTTCTATTTTGGCAAATCTTTTGAAAGGGTGTCTAGATAGTATACTCATAAAAAATGCTACTTTTTTGTGATTGAAATGAAATTTAAATACGTTTCCTCTTATTTTCTGTTTTAGCCCCATCTCAATAAGGGCTTAAAAGGCCTTTAATTTGTCCTTCTTAGTAAGGGCCAAAAGGCCTTAAATTTTACCTTAAATTTGATTTTTTTTTTTTTATATTTTTATGATGAAAGGTATAGAGAAAATTATTTTTTTAAATATTTTCTTAGTAAATGGAGCCCATGGAACTAAGCGTTTCAGAGTAGCTTTCAACTTCTCTCTTCGTAGGGTGCCAACAACATCATCATGCTTTGATATTAGATTAAAATTGTGGTCGTCTATATTTATTGTTTCAAGTGGAGAGAGGTCAATTCAATTAGATATAATAAAGTTTAAAACATCAATTGTGTTTAATGTGACACAACTTAAGTATGAATTGACTTCACAATAAGATGAAATTCAAGACATTCGATCTACCGAACACCCATCGTATACAAACAGTGTATTATAACATCATGGTGATCAATGAAAGAAGCTTATTATCAAGTGAGTATATATATATATATTTATAACCTTTTGTCAACTTCAATCAAGATTACTCCAATTTTCTAAATTTAAATGCATTATTTTCTTTTAATATATCTATTTGTTTTGTATATCATATCAGAAGATATGCTTTTTATGCAAGTAATTCAGTATCAACCTCTTATAATTTACCCTCATCTCATCCCTTACCACCTAAGCTATGCCTCAAGGGCTAAATGCATCTCTTATTTCTTTTCTCTGGTCAATAATTTCGCATCAGGCCTAGATGTGTACCGCTAGAGAACTGACACTTCCCATTGCTCCCATTTCTTCCTAAGTTACGGATCTAGAACCTACATTTCGCTTACATGTTTATTCACGTTTTGGAGCCATTGTCAGACCCGTTACGCAATGGATGTCAACAGAAAAGTCACTCATGTTCAAATAAGGGGAGCACAGATGGCTTTATGGGAACAAAGCTAGGGCTCGTTTTGTCTATAATTTTAAAAAACGCTTTTTGTTCTATAAAACAAAGATAACAAGGAAAACATAAAGAACATATTTGGTTCTCAATATTTCTTATTCAAACACTTAAAATATTAAATTAAAAAGAAGACAGCTTTTTGAGAACACGAAACTCCGATGTTTTTTTTTTTGTATTTTCAAAACTCTAATCAAGAAATGTTATTTAAAAACAGGATCCAAACAAGCCTTTAATTGTTGGCTTCATAATATAGTGGGAGTTACACCTTCATAGAGAAGAAAATTGAATACATCTCGCACCCTGTCAAAGATGATTTTGGAATATTTGCAATGCACCCTTTACAAAATTTAGAAGAAGTAAAAAGGAGAAAAGAAAAGGTAGTCAATCATACAAGATAGTACCTAAAATGATAATTCAAATCCTTTAACAAAATTATTGAGTATATAACAAATGAGTGGTGCTTTAAGGATATGAACATACCTTTGAAGGAAACGGAGGACCAAGAATGGCGCATCCTGGCAGAGCACCGAACTTAATTTTTATGTGAAATTTTTCATAAGTAAATGCACGCATATTGTATTAGAACAAAATAAACGCAACCTAAAACATACAGGAAATATACGAGAGGAACCCAAGAGATGAAAAAGAAGCTGATCCTTTGTCTTCGCTCCATCCAAACCAAAAAATCAAAATTTACTGCAACTGTGTCTGGTCTAATTATACATAAATATTCAGACTATCGTTACTCATGTTTGTCCAATACAAATTAGTCTAGGACCATACACACAAAGAAAATGAAGCTTCATCCTATGAACCAAAAATCTCATTTTTAAAAACAACTCCGCTACTTCCAAGGGAACTGCTAAGGTTGACCGAATAGATCTTGTAAAGCCTCTACGTAAAAGCTCATCTCTAGCTTCATCGTAGCTTTTCAAGTATCAAGTGAAAGAAACATCGTGACCCATCATGTTTATTAAAATTACATTAATGAAAATTTTCAACAATTCGAGAATGAAAAAAAAAATATCACATAGCGCTTATCAGACAACTTTGGAAAGTCAAATTGATTTCTTAGGTAGAAATTATCTCAAAATATGAAGTGTTGCTATAGAAACTAAATCACACTTCCAAAAAGTAAACCAAGAGAAAAGAATGGTACCTAATCGAAAACAGCATCTCGGCAATTATAGAATACATTTGCTGAACTGCTGTTGTAGGTCTCGAAGAATCTGCATTGTAATGTCTAGGAAGCTTCAATAGGTAAACTTTCATATTTGTTCCCAAATTTTTTGTGTTTGCGAATCGAGTAGTGAATCAAGTAAACCTTTCTCCATCAAGAAGATGATAATAAACGTTCCTGCATCCAAAATTCTTCATGACATGAATAGTTTTACAAATGAATTGTGATATTTCTCGTATGCCACTACATGGTATAGGGAGAGGTCAATCGTATACGTGAAAGCTAGGGAAAAAAATAATTTAGGCTATCCTTGGTCATGAAAAGAACTAGAGAAAGAAAACTAAGAAAAATGATTTTCTTAAGTTTGGTTTATTATGGATAATATGAAGAAAAAATTCAGTTTTTTTGAAAGTGGAATTCAACAATTTAAATTTTTTTCCTTAAATCTTCCACTCTAATTCTTTCCTCAAACTTTTCGTTTGAGAGAATTTAATTCATACATATATTATTAATTAGCAACAAGAACTATTCAAGTAGCATTGGTGAAACATATCCAATGGTTAACAAGAACAACAAATATAAATTAATGATGATGTGGTTGCACTAGAAGAAAAGATTTCCAAATCACAAAAGCAAAAAGCTTTGTTGCGATGGTTGTGGTTGTTGACCCTTCTTTGTTTTGTTGTGTGCTTTTTCAAATGACCTTTCCTCTTTTCATCTCAAGCATCTATGGACGAAAACGGTTCAAAGAGATGAAAGGTTTTTTAGGGTTTTTAGGTAAATGGTTTATTTAGGACTTTTTTGATTTGGATATGAAAAAGGTGTCTTGGAATCTTCAATAGCTGCTACATGTGATGTTGACATGGAGACTTCTTTATTAATTGCTAAATTTTCTTTATCAAATTGTTCTTGACAAGTTAGACCATGCCTCAAATAAGATTTTTTGGGCCTTATTTCTCAAATAGTCCCAAATTGAGACCCCATAACATAGTTTTCCCTTTTTATTAATACAAATATTTTTGTATGTATATTCATTAATTCAAATTTTTTTGTAACTATTTTTTTATAATAATACAAATATTTATTTTATTAATATTAATTTTTATATGTATTTATATATTTTTAATAGAATTTTTAATTTATTATGATATCCTATTTTTGAAATAATTTTTGTAAATGTTCTTTTAATTATATAAAAAAATTGAGGAGAAATCATTTGGGAGAAACAATTGGCCTTTAGTTATCTATAGCATTAGCAGTTGCTGAGAAAATGTGAACGAAATCATGAAATACAAAGCAGAAAGTACCTTGTGGGGATAAAACGCAGAGAATATCAAGAGCTTGGATGGAAGGTCCTCATTGTATGATCAACTCCTCTTTTTCGTTAAAACGATCGATTAGTATGCAGGGGATGTGAGAAATGTTGGGCCATTCTTTCCCTTTATCCCTTCGGCACCGTTTCTTCAGCAAAGGACACCTATTGATACAAAAACAAGAAAGGGAGGAGGGCAGCCCTTGTTTTGGCAAGTACTTGAGCTTTGCACATCTTCGAATCTCCAAAGTTTCAAGGGAGGTGAGGTGCTGAAGACCGTTACTGTCCAACAATTTCAGATTCGGAAAATGCTCAATTGAAAGAGAGGTGAGAGTGGAGGGCAGAAACCACGCCTCGGGAAATGACTCCAATCTTTCTTCATTAGATCCTCCAATCGATAACCTTGTAATGAAGGGAAGAGTGTGCAAGCCCCACTCCTTCGGACAAGCCATGAGTTTGCAGCAATTATGGATGCCTAATTCAGATAGATTAGATGGCAAACCCCCTTCTGGAAGAGAATCGATTTCTGGACAATTGGATAAATACAAATCTTGAAGGGATGTAAGGAGGGTGTGCATCCCTTGGGGCAATGATATGAGCTTCTTGCAGCCCATTATGTGAAGGATTTTCAGATTGGGAATGGGTAATCCTACGCTCGGAAAAGATACCAGATTAGGGCAATCAACGAAAAACAAGATCCGGAGAGATGTGAGATCCACGTGGTGAAGTCCATCTGGAATGTAAAGGCCCTCCAGTTTATCACAATCACTTAAGTAAAGGTCTTCAAGCTTTGTGAAGAAGGCTAATGGAAAGGACGTGAGAGAATCGCAACTACTTCTTATATTTAAACTGATAAGAGAAGCGTTGTGGTTGTGCATCGTATCCTCAGCCAATGCTAACTCCAATTTCTTGCTCCACACAATTGAAAGTGTTTTCAATGAATTGATACCAATGGGGGACCTTAGAGAATCACAAAACCATATAGACAAGTGTTGGAGATTAGTATTATTTGCATCATTCTCTGGTAGGGACCCTAGAGCGGGACAAGATTCAATTGTAAGCCTCTCAAGCATGGGTGGTAGTCCCATCTTCGCAAGAGAAAAAAGACCATCACATCGCCTTATGACCAATTTTTTAAGAGAGGTGAGATTGTGAAGAATGGGTGGCATTTCCTTCAACTCTGGACATTCATGCAAATATAACTCTACAAGAGATTGCAACTGTCCCAATTCAATTGGTATTTTGCAAACTTTCATGTCAGCAAGTGGGGTGGCGCTTCTAACCACCACGTCTTCACATTCCCTTATCTTCAGTTCACAAATGGAGGGAGCCATTGGAAGACAACAAACCAGTTCCTCACAGTTATAAATCTCAAGTTTTGTTAATTTAGGAAGCTGTTTTGGCAAATGCCTTCTTAATTTTGGACAGTTACTGATAGAGAGCTTCTTTAGACTAGGGAATTCCACTTCTAAACTATCCCACTCCTCCCACTCTAGCATCCCTTCAATGCTTAGACTCTCCAAGGATGCAAATGGCTTCAACAAGGAATGCCCCATATTCCCGCAGAACTCATCTCCCAGCCTCTGCACTCTATGAATACTCTTGATAGAGAGGTTCTTGAGAGATCCAAGTTGCCCAAGTGATGGCAAGGATGAGCAATTTATACAATTGTGGAGATGCAAGGACACCATATTGGTAAATGAATGTTTGCATAACCAGTTGGGAAATTTTTCACCACTATAGCCGTATATGATGAGCTGTTTCAAATTGTTATGAGGTTGTAGCTCCTCAAGTACAGTTGTTTCCTTCTGGAAATCACGACCACTAGCATTGTCATCCCACTGCATCTCTAACTCATCAAGACGCTCCTTGCCTTTCAAATTAGCAACTAAGACATCCATGGCATCCACCACGTTCTGTAACTTGGAAATGCAAAGTCTTCCGCCAAGGTGTGACATGTCCTCAACTCCTAATTTTTGCCCCGCTATCCCTACCAATCATAAAACTAGTCAATGTCTGTAGATGTTTCAACCCTTGCAGATTCCCACTGGCATCTCCTTCAAGCTAGTAAGGTACATCAAGATGCCGCATAATCAGCTTCCCATTTCCGCGGGCAAATGAGTGAGAGCACGACAATTTGACAACATCAGTGTTTGCAAGTTTAAAAGGTCGGTTACTGATTCGGGTAGTCTTGTAATTGAAGAATAAGAGAGATCAAAATAGCGGAGGTGTTTCAAAGTTCCAATTGAATCAGGTAACTTTGTGATGCGATAATTAGCCAAAGAGAGAACCCGTAAACATTTCAATGTTGGCAATAAATGATATGAGACCTTCTTGCTTAAATATATCACATCACTATGTCGATAAGGTCCAGTTACGGGAAGAAAGGTCCGCAAGTTATGAGCTTCATAAAATGGATCAAATTTCTTGGAGATTTCAACGTCCCCTGCTATAATGTAAGAAGAATGCCGAGTCTGTTCGGAAATTCGACATTTCTTTTCATCATCCAAAGAAGAGCAAAATTTTCCTGATACAAACTGCGCTAAATCATGGATCAAATCATGCATCAAAAATACTCCTGATTCATCATCACTAGCTCGTTGGAAGAAAGATTTGAAAGTAGACTGTCAAAACATATGTTACCACCATAGTTTCTTTTGGAGAGCCACTCTAACAAGCCTCTTCGGCCATCCATAACAACACCAGCTTCCTCTTTTCAAACTTATAGTCCTTGGGGAATATGGAACAATATGCAAAACAACGTTTCAAATTTGTGGGAAGATAGTGGTAACTCAAGTATAAAACTGGAAGAATGTCACTGTTTTCATTCTGCAATTCCCATAAATCATTGTTTAGTACTTCATTCCAAGTGCATTTTTATTCTTTGCTTAATGCAACAGACTTCAAGAGTCTTTGCGCCAAAGGCAAGCCTCTGCATTTTCTTACTATCTCCATGCCGATGGTCTTAAACTGTTGGCATGTTTGCATTCATACCTGCAAAGGCATGTTTTGCAAATAATAGCCAACACTCTTCATAGGACAGCACATTAAGGTGATGAGAAGAGGTAGTAGTTCGCATAATCGACGCAACATCTTCACTGCGAGTCGTTACTATGATCATACTGCCTTGTGCTCCACCCCTGAAAGGAGCCTTTAAGGCATCCCAGATTTGGGGCTTCTCGTTCCACACATCATCTAGAACAAGGAAGTATCTTTTCCCATTCAGTTCATTCATCAACTGATTTTGTAAAAACTCCAAGTTTCTAGAATCCGTTGAAGAATGAGTGATGGAATCCAGAATTGCTTTGGTTATCCCTACCACATCAAATCTGTCCGATACACAAACCCAAGTCCTCATATCAAAGCGTCTCTCCACCCTCTCATCATTGTAGATCATTTGAGCCAGGGTTGTTTTACCAACCCCACCCATACCAACGATGGGAATTACAGAAGCTCCATGGTCGGTATCATCCCTGGAGGCTTGGTCCGATAAGATAAATTGAAGGATAACTTCCTTCTCAGCATCCCTACCGAAAATTCCACACTTATCTACCAAAGAATTGGTTTGTAACTTTTCTACGATCTCAAACGACAGCCCTCGAACACCTTCCCTTAAATTAAAGTCATTTCTTCGCTTTGCAACAGCTTCCAATTCCCTTGAAATTTTCTCAATTTTTTCCCCAATCTTGGCATTGGATTTTACAGATGTAGAATCAAAAGCACCAAAACAAGTTGGGATGAGCTTGTGTACCTTAGTGGTGGAGGTAGATGCAGCAAGTATGGAGATCTGTCGATTAGCTTCAGTGTTGAAGTCGTCGAGCACATCTTCCATGTCGTAAGCCAAAGATTTGAGATCATCCAACCAAACCTTAACAGATTCGCCCCTCACCTGCTTCTTCTCAGCATCAGTCTCCACAGCTTTGATATACAACAAAGTCCTCCTCCATTCTTTGAGAGTGTTCTCAACATCATGCCTGCGCGCATACTGCAACAAAGGGGCAGCCACCAACTTGTCGAGCACTAGATCGAAGATGGAAGATACAGCCGCCTCCGCCACAAACATAATTTCAGCAAAATTCGAACTCTCCAGTAACCAAATGCAAAAACTAACAGGAATGGATAGTAGTTGTGAAAGTATTTTCCCTAGGCTTTCTGGGTACTTGTAGGGAAACTTTAAGAGATGGGAAAGAAAAAGCAAGTGAACATTGTTACTATTCCAATGCAACTCTTGAGAATTACTTCCCCCCAAAAACCATTTTTCTGGAAAAACACTTTCCTTGGTTCCCCATTCTTCAATATTTCCCCCTTAATGCATACTTTATCAGTTATCATTTTTCCCAAAAATAAAAAAATAAAAAAACCTGTGGGGGAAAAGACTTTGCTTTACAGGTAGAAGGCATCTGGGCTTGCTTTACCATTTAAATGATGCTTTGCTGGATCCTTTTACTTTCACTAAAGGAAGAAGAATAAAGAGAGAGAGAGGGAGAGCAAACAAAATTAAGATTGTGATGCAGAAGCTGAAGGAGTTGCTGGTATTATTAATTATTCATCACTTCCATCCTTCTGTTCCTTTTTCGTATTTGGGTAACTTCATTTCTACTGGTTTATTGAATTAAGAGAATTAATAATTGTTTAGGAGGGTATTATTGCATTACCAGAATTAATAATTTTTTTATAAAATTTTAAAGTTAAAAGTATATTAAATTAAAGGGGAAATATCAATTTAAATTCTGAATTTTTGGGACTTTATCATTAATATATTGAACTAAAAGTTTATTGCATTATGTTTAACGACACCCTATCACAGATCTCTAACCACACAATACGAATCTCGAGAATAAAAATAAATTAGTGTCATTAATAGAAAATAAATTTTGTAATCTTTAGGTTTACAAAATAAATTTTAATTTTAAAATGAAAATTAAAATTGTATAAAATCTGAATTTGTATTCTAAAACTTAAAAGTGAATTATGTAATTAAATAAAAATGTGAATTTTAATAGCAAAATGGATGAATATGTTAGTTTTTGAAAGGCAAGTTTGATTTCTATGAATTAAAAATAAATTTTAATTAAAATCAATAATATTTAAATTCATAATTTAAACACATTTAAATTTGCAATAAAAACTAAATAATCATTTTAATATTCAAAATTGAAAAAAATTTCCAAAATTCTTGATTCAGATTTTCATTTTAAAGTTTTAATACACTTTAGTTATAAGGTAGTAAAACACATTTAATATTTCCAGTTAATAACTCAAATAATTAAAATTTACTTTTAATTCACAAAACAAATTAATTATTTAATTAAATTAAATTTTAATTTTGATTTAAAATAATTAAATTTGGATTTTTAGAAAATGTGAGTTATTAACTTTGGCAATTTTGAATAAAATTTTTTTAGAAAAATTGAATATTAAAAAAATATTCTTTAATTTTCTATTACAAATTTTATTAATGTGTTTAAATTATTAATTTTAAGATTATTATTTTTTACCATAAAATCAAATTTGTCTTCAAACGTAATATTTCGATTCAATTTGCTGAACTTAAATTTTACTTTTTATTTAATTAAATAATTTATTTAAATTTAGTAAATTCAAAATTTATAAGATTTTAATTCAATTTGTTTTAAAAAAACTTGGCCATTATTTATTTTTAATTTTAAAATTAAAATTTATTTTTTCTAAAACCTAAACAATTCAAATTTATTTTCTATTCATGACATGAATTTATTTTCACAATTCTCAATGTTTGTATTATGGTTAGGAATATCCTAGGATAGAAGTGTCATTAAAATGAAAGCACATATATTTAAAAAAAAAAACTTTTTTAGTTCAGAATATAAATGACAAAGTCATAAAAATTCAAGATTTAAATTGATATTTTCCCTAAATTAAAACTATAATGTATTTAATAGTAACTTTTTAAAACTTTAAACAAGTTTCTAAAGCCAGTGTCGCTCTTCTCATTTTCTTCATTTTTTTCAGAGTTCTATATTTTCCTCAAAGGAAGCTTATGTTTTTTGCAATTCTTGGCCTAAAATCACATATTTGAATCTTTTTCTTCGTTGTCTCGCGACAAAGTGGTTCTTCCACGAAGATTTGGTGCTTTATTTTGCTATATTGCTGCTGCTTTATCGACATTTGGTTTGTCAGTCTGATTGTTACAATAATATGGTGTTATCTATCAAGCCATAGGCATTTTATCTCGTGTGAGGGTGATTTGGGAGCAGCCAGTAGATGGATCGGTCAAGATATTAAATATTGGTTGTCAAGATACAAGAGCTAGAGTCGCATATATTATAAGCCACTATTTTATCAAATTTGTAGGTTTTATGCCGATGTATTGTGCTATTAACCCTGGAGATATTTCATCTTGTATGGTTTTACTATTTCAGATTCTTATCTATCGATCTATTACAAATTTGAATCAATAATATTATTTTTCCTTTAAAAAAAAGGTTTATAAAGATGATGCACTAGTCAATTACCACTCTTATAGTTTTTTATGAAGTAGACCTATATTGAAAAAATTATTGATTTTTATAAACATTGACTTTTTATTACTTTTAATGACTCTTTTTATACAAGTATAAATACTAACTCTTCAAAATTTTCTTCCACTTTTCTTAAAGATTTAAAATGATCTTTTGATCGAGTAAAGCCATTGATGAGTATCTTTAATACTCATTTTATCCCCATGTTTAGCTTAGATTTTAGTAGCTCTATGATATAAATAAGTGTCTTAATGCTATATTTTCCTAATTTTGTGATTAGGCCAACTATTGAGCATAAATGAGCAAAATCGAAGAAAAATTGGCAAAGTCATCATGCAGTCGCAGTAAACATGTGATCATTTCGCCTGCGTGATGCTCTTCTATGGCTCCCTCATTGGCATGGGCAGATTTTAGATTCCGAGGGTTTTCCGTAGATACCAAGATCGCATGATTCAGAGTCCGGAAGAAGAAGTTATGAAGGAAGGAGTTAAGGATGCCAAAAACAGGAAATTCTAATCGCCGAGGCATGAGAAACTCATCCACGACGTGAGGTGCTCACGCTTCAGCATGATTTGGCCTCTTCTCCTCTAGTATTTCCCATTTTCACCACGAATATTAAATTCATCAAGTTACAAGTGATGTCTGGCCCATGTTTTTAGCCAAAGCCCATCTCTTTTGTTCTTTGTCTTTTGGGCATAAAAAGGAAAGTTAGGGCATGAGAAGGGTGTGTTTGTTTTGGGAGGCTGGAAATTGACAAGAGGGAGGTCTCTTCGTGCCTCTCCCTCTTGAAGATTTTTCACCCTCGCTAGTGGCTTACGCTCGCCTGGGAGAAGAGGGAGACTTGAAGCAGGAAGAAGAAATGGGAGAGTAGTTAATAGCTACCGTCCAGATTTATTTTCTTCCCCTTTCCGCTTCTTCTCGATGGCTGTATTTTTTTCTCATAATTATGTTCTGTAGTTATTTTTCCAGTATTTGTATGTAGCCAAAGACAAGTTTGTATGAATCTCTTAATTTCTATTGATTTATGTTTTATTTCATATTTATGTTGAGTATTTCATTTGGATCGTAATGCTCAGGGGTGCTTAGCCATATTTGCATGAGTCGGGGTTTGATCTAAGATCCGAGAGGTGAGAATGAAATTAGATCATGGATTATTTACCATCTAATTATCATGAGATAGAGATATAAAAGAGAGATTATGTGTGGTATTATTTTGTGTTAATGCCTTTAGAAATCAAGCTGAACGTAGATGTAATACTTGACCCTATGGTAGTGCAAATGCTCGAGATTTGCATATACACTAGTGAAACTATATCTTCATGATGAAATAAACATTGGAGCTAATTTGTTTAGAGGTTCATACAAACTGCTTAGGGTGAAATATATGCCTTAAGGCCTTTTAAATTTTAATTCGCCTCTTACATGCTTAGTTAGTGTAATTAGATCATTTTTTAGATTTAACCATCTAACAGAGCCCAGGCTAGATTAGAGCCTAGTACTTAGTAACTCAATTCCGTGGACGATACTTTTACTCTATCATTATATTACTTGAGGCGATGTATGTATTTAATAGCATTACAAGCTGCATTTAATTTACATATAAATACATTATCGCTTAACAAATCCATTTTACACTGACACGAACCAACAAAACAAATAACCTTTGAAGAAAAATGGTACAAAACTTATAAAATTAATTCATTCTTTGTATGTGTTATTATAAGAAACTAGTATTCAAACATGCACTTTGTTATATATATATATATATATATATATATGTATTGTTGTGAATAGAAATAAAAGGAGAAGGAGATGGAGAAAACATAGAATGATTTCTACTTCCACTTGATAAGGCTCATTTATAGTTATATGAGCCAAAGGTTACAAGGCAACAGTGACCTTCATAATGATGGTCATTCATTAATATTTATAACACTTCCCTTGAAATTTCTGACCATAACATCAAAAAATGCCCCCAATAAAAACCTTACTAGGAAAAACCCAAAGGGGGACAAAACCAGTGAAGGAAAAGAGTACATGTACTTTGAAAGTATAATCAAGCCGTTAAAATTTGTTATGAAATTTCCAATGGGACAAAACCTAGTGGAGGAAAAAAGAGTACAATACACCTTTGAGTATTCAAGACTTCTCGAGTGTCAGAGGAGACTACTATTTACTAGAAATTTGGGAGTTGAAAAACCTAGTGAAGGAAAAGAGTACAGGGAGCCCTCAATACTAAGGTGTACTGCATTTTTTCCTTCACTAGTTTCATTCCGCTGGTTTTTCCTAAGAAGGTTTTAACGTATATAGCTTATACTTTCAAAGTACATTGTGTACTCTTTCACTAGGTTTTTGTCCCACCGGGTTTTTCCTAGTAAGGTTTTATCAGGCATGCTCCTTGATGTTATGGTCATTCGCGGAAGTAAGCTATAAATATTTTAATGAATGACCATCATTATGAAAGGTCCTTTGGTTTTCTCATTGTAACCTTTGGCCTTCTAATTATAAGCCTATAAATAGGCCTTATCAAGAGTGGAATAAAGATCATTCTAAGTTTTCTTCTCCATTTCCTTCTCCTTATTTTATTTGTTGTATATGAAAGGTCCTTTGGTTTTCTCACTGTAACCTTTGGCTTTCATTATGCTCATAACAAGTTTTATCAAGAGTGGAATAAAGATCATCCTAAGTTTTCTTCTCTATCTCCTTCTTTCAATAAGTATGTACTCAAACTATTGTACCACATTCGACCAGATTGTTTGAGTCCATACAAGGATCGTTGCAAACTTTATTGAATACATACCACGTGGTTTTGAAAATTTTGCTTCAAGCAATGTAAATCCTTCATGGATTTTCATGTATATGTCACTATCTATGGATCCATACAAATATAGCTGCGGACAACCTCCATCAAATGCATTTCAAGTCCTTCTAAACCGCCAAATGTATTAAATATCTAAAGGTGATTGCACCATTGGTCGTGAATATGTCTCCCTCATAGTCAATACCGGGTCTTGTGGAAAAACTCCAGCAACAAGGGCGAGCTTATATCGCACGATTTCATTATTTTCTTACTTTTTCACATACAAAAAAACCCATCTATATCCAAATAAAGCTTAACATTTTCGTGTGTGTTGGAACCATCAGTCCAAATACTCCCTTTAGGCTAAACAATCTCGCTTATGCCCGAATTAAGTTTTCTTTCCATTTTTCCCAATCATGTATATTTCACATTCATTTGGGCGCTTAGGCTCCTAATCATATTTATTTTGCATGATGCCCTACCACTTGGAAAGAAAAGATACGCGACAAGCAGTATGTCTACGATCCCATATTTCTCCTTGATTCATATAATTTATAAAGATCTCTCATTTATAGGAGATAATTGGTCGGGCTTATTGCTACTCAGAATGCTTCCCTTTAACCCTTGTAATGTGTTTGGCCTAACAAGAGCCGAATAGATTGTAATAGGCTCTTCAGAGCAACATCAAAATTGTACTCTGCTGTGAAAGCAACTTATTAGATTTTCTTTCCTGGGAAAGCATATGGTAATTGATCCAGAAAACTCAGAATGAATGACTTTGAACTTCTGGGGCCGCATCGCTTAGTAAGGAGGATCAAGATGCAACAATGATGGTGTAGTCTAAGCAATTTCACCATTTATTAGAATTCGGGCTTATCTTCCCTAATGGCGGAAAGCAGCATTCATCAAATGACAATCAGAAACGCAAAGAAAAGATTCCTTGTTAAAGGCTCAAGGTAATGGATAATCGAGGCGGAACGAAAACCATATAAACACCCAAATGCATGCTTGAAGACCCATTTTTAACGTTGTTTCGAGGAATAGATATAAACTCGTACAACCAAAGACACGTAAATGGGAAATATTTGGTTGGGACCCAGAAACAATCTGTAAAGGAGAAAAAAACATGATCACCAATAGGACGAAAACGGATTAAATTACCAGCATGCAGTAAGGCATGCCCCCAAGTAGATAAAGGTAATTTAGTTCTTAAGAGTAATGGTCTAGTAATCCATTGCAAATTCTTAATAAAAGATTCAGCTAGGCCATTCTGAGTATGGGTATGAGCAACAGGATATTGAACCTCTATACCTGGCGACATGCAATAGTCATGAAAAGTCAGAGAAGAAAATTACCAGCATTATCCAAACGGATAGTCTTAATAGGATGATCAGAAAATGTGCGCCTGAGCTTGATAATTTCAGGTAAGTAAACGAGCATAAGTGTTCCTTTAGTAGAAAGAAGGCAAAACATGAGACCAACGAAAGATGCATCAACAAGAACCATAGAGTAAACGAAAAGGTCCATTAGTTGGGGTGATAGGTCCACAAATGTCTCTGAATAATGTCGAATGGAGATGCTCAATCGACTTCGAGGGAAGTTAAGGTCGAGTGATAAACTTTCCTCGAGTACAAGCAAGACAGCTTGTAATCGGGCGATGATTGGATATATGACCAAGGGTCAAGGAATGACCATTAGACGTGAAGGATACGCCTACATAGAGGTGCCCGATGACCAAGTCGTTTCATATAGAACGACAGGGCTGAGGACTCCGAACTTCTTGCCCGAATTGCATAAGATTCAACAGTTGTTAATGGTGGTGAGATATAAACCACATTCTAATGATCGTGAATTTTTCCGTAATACATTTTTTGCATTGCGAGTTTTGCGTAATGAGGAGAAATTCGCAGTTTTATCGCTCATTGTTTCTGGGATAATCCATCTCCAAGATATATATTTAAACTAAGTAAACTGCGCCAATTGGGCGGAATAAAGGGCATCTTGAAGGTGGAGAATAATGCCACCGGTAGAATATCAATAGTGGCTCTACCTGAGCCCCCTCAATTAGGGGCTGACAGACCGGAAAATAGCAGTAACATTAGAAGGGCCAATGTTAATTGGGAAAAATACTTTGCCAGGAGAATAGAATGAGTTGTAGCACACCGCGACAACATCTCCAAAGGATTTTGACCTTCGAGGTGTCAAGCCGCGAGAGGCATCCATGTTTCTTCAAAGATATATATAAAAATAAGGTTTAGAGATTAATAAAAACGAAATACTACCGAAACATTGAAAGGTTATGTGTGAAAAGGAATTACATAAGAAAATAAATAAAAGAACTAATCAGAATTGGCATGCCCATCACCAATTAGATGGGAAATATTTCCAATAAGATCCTCAACCAAATGTGGCCGCATTTACGCACGTGGATCAATGACCCGGCCAGTACCTTATCTATAGCAGTGTATTATCTAGTCGGGCGCTGGAGGATACTCAGCCGCTGGTTGCTCATGCATTTGGCAACTCCTTGATTGGAATCATTTTCTATTTTGAAGGACCGTGTTATGATGTCTAGAATTATTACCATGGCCACACCCTCGACCACCACCACGTTATCGGACCTATCGACCCAACTAGTGGACCCTTTCGTTACTTTATGGTTTTAATTGATGTGTCCACTCGATGGTATCATGTATGCCTTCTTTCTTGTAGAAATGTTGCCATTGCTAGATTAGTTTCAACATCTACTCTATTCAATTCCTCGATTAAATTTATCAAGACAATTCCGCCTCGAGCACGCTTGCACTCCTCATCTCAAGCATTCCTTGATTATTATATGTCTATTGGTATAGATGTTAAACATCCATGCCTATGTTCATTTTAGAATGGCATTAATCTTATCAAACGGCTCCGCACCAGACGGTAGACCATTACTTTTGAAAACCAAATTGCCTTTATCGCATGCAGGACATGCTATTATACATGTTGCACATTTTAATTCGCTTCTCGTCCTTACAGCCACTACGATTTATCACTCCTTAACTTACTAAAGGTTATCAACCTAATATTTCACACGGCGACTTTTGGTTGTGCTGTTATGTTCCAATTGCTCTTACACATTGACTTAAGTTAGTCCTCAACGCCGTCTGTATTTAGTGTCGGGCTAATCTCAATCTATTATAAATTATATCGAGCCTCTTAATGGGGAAGCTTTAATGTCGATTTGAAGATTGTCACTTTGATGAAAATATTTTCCGCCATTAGGGGAGATAAGGCTTCAATTCCAAAAGAATGGAGAAATTACATGGATGAGCCATCTTACTCTCACCTTGATCCTCAGAGCAGCAATCTGAACTAGAAGTTCAGAAAATAATTCATTTACAAGGTCTTGTAAATCAATTGCCTAATGCTTTTATTGATTCAACAAAAGTTACAAAATCACATATCCCGGTTGCAAATATCCCAGCGAGGATTGAAATCCTAATAGGAAAATTACAAAGCACCATGACAAATTCTGAATATAAGCCACGATTAAAAACGTGGAAGACCTATCGTCTTAAAGACACAAATTCCTAGAAAAAGGAAAAGTGCTATATCTATGACTCCCCGAAGACATATAACCGCGTTCCTCGTGTCGACAGCGAACAAGTAGCTCCCCAAGCAGAGGCACCATCAAAGAATTATCTCTTTAATGATGTACCAAGACATAACAATGAAAAGATTCTATCAATCTATACATGAGGGAAGACTATGGGATCGAAATACTACCCATATAAATGATGCTTTTTCTTTCTAAGTGGCTATGGACATCATAAGAAATGATGAAGATCAAGAGCCGCAAAATGTAAATGAATGTCGAAATCGACATGATTGGGAAAAATGGAAAGAAGCAATTCAGGCATAACTGAATTGTTTAGCTAAAAGGGAGGTATTTGGACCAGAAATATCTCCATTTTTATGCTGGAAAACCATGGGAGAGAAAGAGGGAAAGGAAGAGAGAAGTCCAAAACTTCTTTTAGCGATCCTCGGAGTTTCGTCGATCGGAATTCCTCGAGCCAAGAACTAATGTTCATCACCTCGACAAGGGCTAGGCGTGTACAAAAAATGAGGAGTTTCACAGAAGATCCAAAGGAGGAGATTTGGCAAAATCAAAGTTTTCGAGTTAAAGAGGTGTTCTTGAAACGTCCTACCTTATTTACTACTCTTTAAGAGGTGGGGTTCTTCATACTTTGGTTTATTTTTACATTTGGATTAAAAATCTAGTTTAGGGGTTGTTTGGATTAAAAATCTGGTTTATGGAATGTTCAAAGGATGGTTTTAGGGGCTGTTTGGATTAAAAATATGATTTAAGGGCTGTTTTGGTTAAAAATCTGAGATTGTTTAAAGGCTTGTTTGGTTGGTTTTATGGCTAGTTTAAGGGCCTATTTGGCTGGTTTTATGGTCACTTTAAGGGCCTGATTGGCTGGTTTTATGGCCAGCTTAAAGGCATGTTTGGAGCTGTTTTTATAGCCTGTTAAGGGGTTGTTTTGAATTGTTTTTATGGCCCGTTTGGAGCTATTTTGGGGGGCATGTTTGGTTGGTTTTATGGCTAGTTTAAGGGCCTTTTTGGAGCTGTTTTTATGGCTTGTTAAGGGGCTATTTGGGGCTGTTTTATGGCCTATTTTGAGCTATTTTTATGGCCTATTAAAGAGTTGTTTGGAGCTATTTTTATGGCCAGTTTAAGGGCCCGTTTGGCTGGTTTTAGGGCTAGTTTAAGGGGTTGTTTGGGGTTGTTTTGTGGGCTGTTTTGTGGGCATTTTATATGTCACATTTGGCCTTGAGAGTTAAGGGTGTCATTGCTTGATTTTGTAATAAATACTTGATTGTTGTTTATAAATAAAATGTTGATATGTGTATTAATATATTGACATTAGTATGAGTGTTTATTTGGAGATTACATGCATATGATATAATTGTCCATCATACATGTTGAAATGTATGATTTAGGTTGTCTATGTGGCATTCATTACATATGTGACACGACATTGACATGTAATGGTGCATTACATTGCATATGCACGGGGACATCGCATTTCATGGGTGTGATCAAACACCATATTTGGTGATTGATAAATGGACTCCAAGATCGCTTGACCGAAATTCACCGTAATCGCACGATCGCACGATTACGGGAAAAACTCAGGCCTGTAATAGCAGATGGCTAGACCATGACTCCCAAACCAGCAATCCTGTCGCGAGGGGTGTCACTTTTTTAAAACTTATAAAGTTAAGCTTTTGTTTTACTTTATATAATGTGTTAGCAACGCTTAACTTGTACTATATTCGTGAGTTAAAGGATTACAAAAATATATAAACTTATATATGGAAGTGTTCTCAACATTTACACATTTACATTCTTTACAAAAGAAACAAAATACATATAAGTATTAGACCAAAAGGTCTTCCAAAGGCGCCTAATGGATGTGGGCCTTTGACTCCGCCGATGCCGATTGTCCCGTCCTAGTTTCTTCTTCTGTACTCACACCATGGAAACACCCGCGCTGCTTTACGCTTAGTGGGAATAAACTCGTGACGACTCACTAATAAGAGTCATCCTTACTTTACACATTTACATATACATATAAATATATCATATACTTATGTCATACTCTATACTGGTTATATGCACATGCTTATATATGTTCCCATACATATAATTTATACATGCTTATGAAATTTTTATACTTTCTTATCATATCATGCTTTTACTTGTGTCATTTAGCATTTTCTCTTGTTCTGTCCATGTACTTGTCACTGTTTACATATCATCACATAGCAATGCTATGCTACTCAAATCATGTCATGTCATGTACTTTTATCATTTTCGAATCATTTGCATATACTTGTCATTTGTTTTATGTTTCATGCCCGCATAAACCTTAGAAGTGGATAAAGGATAAGGGCCCGAAGGCGCTGTACTCACTATACGAAACAGTGGTCTATAAGGGCCTGAAGGCGCTGTTATCATTGTGTGAGACAATGATCATCTATAAGGGCCCAAAGGTGATGTTATCATTGTACGAGACAATGACTATCTATAAGGGCCCAAAGGCACTGTTATCATTGTACAAGACAATGACCATCTATAAGGGCCCGAAGGCGCTGTAATGACCCAAACGGGGCTAACCGGGACTGCTGTGTCAGACTGTTCCACCCTAATAGGCATGCCTATCTATCCCCACTGTGTTCTAAGCAGACATCACGTGTATTTTATGTTCGCATATATCATATTCTCATTTAATTATCATATCCTAAGAATCATACGATATTTACAATCCTTTATTCATATCTTTGCATTTTTCATATCTCATTAAATGCATGAATAACTATGGTTACCAGCAGGGCCTACCGTTTTTCATGATTTCTGGAACTAATATGAGTTCCAATTTCATCAACCTTTATATGGATGGATTTTAGACTCAAAGGGCTTTCCATAGAGTCTAAGAACACCAAAAATAGAGTTCGGACGAAGAAGCAGACCATCCAAGTTGGAGGTCATCATGAATAGCTGGACCTCGGCAAAAGCCGTGGCATCCGCCATCCTGTTTGATCACCCACTGTCCTCCAAAGGTACATGGATAGAATCTTGACTCAATGGAATTTCCATAGAGTCCAAGAACACCAAAAACGGAGTTTGAACGAATAAGTTATGGTCATCCGAAGTTGGAGGTCAAACATGAGTCCGTACCGCGCACTCCTAACCGCTAGCGCGTGCTATCCCAACTCTAGTCACGTCTCAACCGCTACCGGCTGACCTAACCGCTAGTCTACGACTTAACCACCTGCATGGCCTTAACCGCCTGAATGGCTCCTAACCACCCGACTCGGCTGGCTCCTAACCGGCCGGCCGCTTTTAACCGGGTCCGCCGGCCGGCTCCTAACCTCCGGCCCAACCGCCCTAACCGCCCGCCGAATGGCTCTTCACTTAGACTATCTGCAGTAAACGGACCATAACTTGGGATGTGAGGTTCGAATTGAGAAATTCAAAAGCCTAACATCAAGTTCAATCGGATGTGGCTACAATTTACCCTCAAGGATCACTACCAAATCTCTTTATTTCCACCAAAACTGCCCTAAAGTCTGGTTAATGCGTATGAGAAAATCTGCACTTCCTCGGGGGCAAATTGGCAAACTTATTACTTCCCAAAACACATATAGAAGAAGACTCATGGTTTGATAACCCCCTCCTACACAAATTGTGGGTTAGGAGAGTTCCTTAAGTCTCAAAAATTTGGGGAATCCACACTTAGTGTAACACCCCGAAATATACTCTAGCAGTTTTCAGACATGTTTAAGGTATAATAAAAGTTAAATATGAATTTTCAGGAAATAAAACGAGAACCCCGGAATTTGTATAGGATAAAACAAGGGTAAATATGTAATTTGCCAAGAAGGGACATAGAAGTCATAAGATAAGAAGGCTATGGGTTAAAATAGAAATGTGCCTAACTTGATTTGCAAAAAGAGAGGAGCTTAAGGACTAAAGTGAAATAAAATGAAAACTTAACCCAAAAATGGGTTTTTGGGAGCCAAACATGGCCTAGAGAGAGATCTTTGATTTAAGACCAAATTTGGTCTCATTTTTGGAGAGCAAACGTGAAGAGGAAGAGAAGAATAGAAGGGAAGAGGAAGAAGAAGAGGAAGAAGAGGGAGGAGCCAAGAAAGGTAAGGATTTCTGTGATTTTTGGTATGGATTCAAGTATGAAATTTGTCTAAAATGTATGGATACATGTTTGGGTTGTATAGATTCTTGTAGAAACCCCAACCCTAACCCCTTCTTTGATGAATTAACTTTGGTATAGTTAAGATGTTTGCTGGTTTTTAGACCAATTTTGGGGTGGTTTTGTATAGATTACAGAATTGTTTAGATGGGTATGGATTTTTTGTGTTTTACCCATGATTTCCTTTGTGTTCATGTTTAGGGTTTGGGGAAAACCCGAGATTGTTTAAGATATGTATCAAGGAAGTCCCTTGAGTTTATTATAGTCCATAAGAAGTGTTTAGAGAATTTTAGAGTGAGTCTTGGGGATTTTCGAAAATGACAAAAACCCAATGGTCGCCGCACGCCGCAAAGTTGCCGATTTCTTCATGGCTTGCACTGCATAACTCCCTTCGTTAGGACTCGACGGTGTTCTTAGACTCTATGGAAAGCCTCTTGAGTCTAAAATCCATCCATATATAGCTTGATACAATCTTGAGCTTATAATAAGTTCGAAAATGACAAAAAAAACCAGTAGTCGCTGCTACTGCTGCAAGTGCTGCAAGTTACTGATTTCTTCATGGCTTGTAATTTGCATAACTCCTTCGTTAGGACTTCGTTTTGGGTGTTCTTGGACTCTATGGAAAGCCCTTTGAGTCTAGAATCTAACTTACATATAGATTCGATATAATATTGAGCTTATAGTATACCCAAAATGACAAAAGACAAAGGGATGCCGTCATTGTCAAGTGTGCCTAGTTGCCGATTTTCTTCACGGCTTGCAACTTGCATAACCCTTCGTTAGGACTCCGTTTTGGGGTGTTCTTGGACTCTATGGAAATCCCTTGAGTCTAGAATCTATCCATATATATTGATATAATATTGAGCTTATAGTACACCCCGAAAATGATAAAACCAGTGGTTGCCGAGGTGCCGTAAGTTGTCAGATTTTCTTCACGGCTTGCAACTTGCATAACTCCTTGTTGACTTACGTATTCTCACTCTATTGGTTAATTTTGAGTGTGTAATCTTATCCATATATTGGAGCTTATAGTACACCTAAAAATGAAAAAAGATATCGATGCCGCCGCAGCCGTGGTTAGCCGATTTTCTTCACGGCTTGCAACTTGCATAACTCCTTCGTTAGGACTCCGTTATGGGTATTCTTGGATTCTATGGAAAGCTCATTGAGTCTAGAATCTAACCATATGCTATTAATGGCATTTGGTGCCCACATCTTGTCTGAAAATCTGAAATTGTTGTACCAAGTGTGCCAATCTCTGCTAAAATTAATTGGAATACATGTAAGAAATGATGTAGATATGAACAAGAAAAACAAAGAATATATGTAGATTTGATATGTAAAGGAGTATAGATAAGAAAAGTACCTACAGTATCAAAGGAATTGGGCCTCTCGTTTGTACTCCTACGAGAGATAGGATGGTCTGATAAAGAACAAGAAAAACGTACAAGTATAGGAATGTATAGTATAGGTCATAAGATATGCTAGTCCTGATAAAGTGCCATGAAGATAAGTTAACAAGATATAAAATGTTACAAGTAGATGACATTATGATATGAATATAAGAGTATATGATATGAATATATGATTGTCATACATAAACGAATAGATGGAACATGATAGAACACATGAATGAGTAAAAGCATACATGATAGAAAGATAGAAAGTACATGAAATAGCTAAATCACGATAGAAACGCATAAAGGATATGATGCATAAAATGATATAAAGGGATATGAATAGATAAACATATATATGAATATATGAATACAAGAGTGCATAGATGCATCTATGATATATGATAGATTACATATATGATACTAAGACAAAACTAAATGATAGAAAAAGATATGAATATAAGTATTGTAAAGAAATATGAGAACAAATAATACGGGGTTAAGAAATATGTGAAGGTATTACAGACTTAAATAACATTAGTGTATATTCATCGCGATACATGATAACAATAGCGTTATTCATGTAGATGAGATGTACGTAAAATGTAATAAAATGGATTGTCTGCTTAGAACTTGGAAGAAGGATAGAT
This sequence comes from Tetrastigma voinierianum, assembly GCA_016808115.1. Taxonomy (NCBI): domain Eukaryota; kingdom Viridiplantae; phylum Streptophyta; class Magnoliopsida; order Vitales; family Vitaceae; genus Tetrastigma; species Tetrastigma voinierianum. Next base: position 47,321 of record JAEQBH010008437.1, on the reverse strand, counting down.
GGGCATGCCTATTAGGGAAAAACAAGTCTACAAAGATACCGATCGGGCCATAACGTTTGGGCCAATATAGCCGCTACTCTTATGGGACAGCCATCGTCTCGTATTAATGATAACAGCGCCTTCACTCTTATGTAATTCACGCTTCATACAAAGGAGTACGCCGCCGAGCCCTTTATAGCTTCCTTTATCCACTTAAGGTTTGGCGCAGTGCACGAAACATAAACAAATGACAAGTATATGCACATGATTCAAAATGATAAAAGTACATGACATGATATTAGAAGTAAGATCGCGATGCTGAGCACATATGTAACAAGTGACAAGTATATGTTGACAAGAACAAGAAGAAAAATGTAAACGAATTTAAAACGTAATACGATATGATGAAGTATAAGACGTGATAAGGATGTAAATTCATATGTATGAAAGATATGAAAGTACAAAGACATGAAAAGTACCGACGAAGACAAAAGATCAGATATGAAAAGTATAAGAGAATGTAGATAAAAGTATAGAACAATATAAGATAGGTTATATGAAAGTATATGATATATGAAAGTATATATTACATGCACGATATGAACATGAAAGGAATGAACATGAGTGAGATAGGAAACTTTGCAAAGAATACTTATACAAGAATAATATGAAATATATCAAGTATACGATATAAGCAAATGACAAGAAATAGGCAAAGTATGTGATAGATAAGGAATGATATGATATATGCACATGTTTTTAACCACATGAAAGGCATTAGACAAGATGATAAGTGTTAGAAGTCATGGGTATATGGATCCGGTATGAGTATAAGAACTGATTCGATTAGTTTTGCGACGATCAATGTTATCGGGTCGTCCATATATGTTTCCCACTACATAAAGCTTAGCACGGGTTTCGAACCGTAGGTACAAAAGAGGAGGCAAGAGGACATGACATCCCACATCAGCAGCATAGGCTAACTCAGAGATAGGTGCTCACTGCACTGTTCCGCAATCTCTGATTTCCATTGGACATGTATATGTATAGTTTTGTAATAGTGAAATTGTAATAGCACAAGTAAAGGGACTCAAGTATATGTGTATAGAATATAATGAATGCCACTATGGTGGTATGTATAATGTATATGTAAAAGATTTTTGTTACTGTGAATTGTGCATATAACGAGAAAACAGTATGTGTGTCGCCTCCGAAAGAAAATGTTAAAGAGTCCCAGCTCGGCGTGACACTGGGCCGACACCCTTCCTGGGTGTCGGGTCAGCGCCACACTTAGTTTCCATACAACCCCAAAGCCAAACCGAAACAACTCCAAATCAACCACAAAAAAACCAAGTAGGGTTCTTTTAGACCCAAATTCATAAAAAAAAAAGGGTTCATGGTTTGATTTTTCCATACAAATATGTATAAATCAATACTATTCCATACCTTGGCTCTTCTCCTTCTTCTTCCTCCTCTTCCTCTTCTCTTCTTCCTCTCTTCTTCTCTTCTTCACGTTTTTGCTCTCACTTTCTCCAAGACCAAATGAGATATTTTTGGCCTTTTGATCTTATCCCCTTTTTATTTCACTTTGATCCTCCAACCCTCTAATATTTCAAATCAATTTATGCTATTCCTCTCATCTTCTTAACTTATGACTTCTATGTCCTATTTGACAAATTCCACTTATAATATACCCTTACTTCTTGAAATAATTTTTTCGTTTCTCATTTTATTTCCCGAAAATTCTAATTTAACTTATATTACACCCTAAACATGGGCATATTTTGGGGTATTACATAAACACTTCCTCAGGTGAAAGACCCGGTTATTGGTTCATACACTCCAACGGTAAAAGTCCAAAAAGTGTAGTTAGGCGGGTGCCAATGAATTCTACCTCTAGCACATCTCTTTATATAGCGCACATGTCAGAAGTACACTGCAAGAAATCTAAATTTCTGTAAAATGGCAAAATCGTAATTCTCGCTATAAAATTGTTATTTCGCTTAAAAACTGTATCATTCTCTAGATCTCGATGATTTTAAACAGATTTCACCGTTGGAATCGTCCCGAAAAATCTAGTTGGCACGTAAAATTTCGTAATATCCGAGACAAATAATTGGCACGCTGAGGCATCGCGCTTCTCGTGTCAGAAAATGATTTTCGATGGCAATGAAGTCATGATATAACAACAAGTAATTATGTACCATAAGTGGTATGAGAGAAATGATGAAACGGACGGCCGGTATAAATACGAACGCCAAAACCTGAGAAAGAAAGTGAATTAATTGATTTAATTGGATTAAATGAGGATTAAAGGACAAAAGCTACAGTGGCCTTCTTCTTCAAATTGAAAAAGAAAGCAAAAACGTGGGAGAACCAGCAGTAGCAGCAGAAATCGTTTTCTAGAGAGAGAAGCTTAAGCTTCTCTCTAGATTTGTAAGAGATCCACCGTCTAATTCGCTTCGACAAGGAGAACCGCTTCTACGCCGGAGAGGGCTACGCCGCGACACCGGATTTGTGGGAGTTTTTGACAAATTCGAGAGGTAAGTGCTCCCTACTTCAGCTTTTATTCCCATTTTAAGTGCTTTACAAAGGTTTGAGTCGAAAGAGACCGCTAGAGGTTACTGACGGCCCCAAAACATGGACCGAATTATTGCAAATTTTTGGAATCCATTGAGCCATTCACTCACGCTTGACGGCTGATGGTTTTTATAAGTTTGGAAGTATCGAAATAAATCATGCTTTGATTGAAATTGGCTCGAATGGTCGTGGAAACCCTGAGTTCACTAAGTGAACTGACTAGATTTTTCGAATAGTAACCGAGGGTTTCACTATTCCCGAAACAGTGTTCTCAAAATATATTTTTGTGAAAATATGTGTTTGATCGAGTGATTTAAATTAAATTGCTCGTGTTTGATCATTAGCCCAAGTGAGCTAATTTTGATGTGTGAAATGACAATTTACATGACATGATGGTGTGAATTGATTGTTTTGTAAATATATGCATGCTTATATATTTATACGCTAATTAAATCGCATTTAAATGGGTATACATAGTATTCCATATGCACTGGAACACCCTAGTACTATAGGAGTGAGTGCATGAGATGTGTCTAGAGAGAAAATGGTTCGGAGGGTTGTCTAAAAATATTAATTACCGGAGGGTAGTCCAAATTAAAAAATTTCAATCGTCGGAGCAGCCCAATTGATATTCATCGGAGGGTAGTCCACAAACAAATAATATATCAATCGTCGGAGCGCCCAATTGATATATACACATCGAGGGTCCACAAATAACAAATAATATATCAATCACACCTGAAAGCGGCCCAATTGATATATATACATAGGAGGGGGGTTGTCCACTAACAAAATAATAATTTTCATATGAGGCTTAAAGTAGTGAAGTGAGCCTGAGACTCGATCCGAGTTGGCCGCGTAGACATTCAAGTAGGATCATGCATTTGCTTGAATGTGTGTTTTCATTGGAACATTGCACCGCACTTAGGTGGTGAGTAGCCCACTTAGGGCGATTCCACCATCGAGCATTAAACACCGCCGAGGATATTATTTTACTGTGCACAGTAGCGTATATGACGGCCAGCCCTGGGAGACCGAGGATTAGAAGAAAGCCGGTTGTATTTTATGTATACATGTATTGGCAACTTTTAAGTTTAATGGGCGTATTGTATAAGAGTAAAAACATATTAACTCTTAAAATCTATTGGGTATATAGTTGATTCATAGTTGGCATGTATATTGAGTATTGTTTATGGGCCCAAGTGGTCGCTTTAAATCATAAACTCCATATATTTAATCGCTTTACTGCGATATGCGGTGTTCCGTATTGGTAGAGCTCCCCGCGACAAAAGAGACTCTGCCCGATTGCCAGAAATGTCGTGGGTTACCCGAAGACCATGAGTATTCCGCGTTGATCGTAGTCAACCCACTCCGGATTCGGGGGCGTCACATGTAGGTCATGGTTATGATATATTTTTGCTTTTATGGCATAATATAAATTTATAGGTTAAATGCAAGATTACCTAGTTAAACTTGTTTAGCCATCACATCGTGGTAAATAAACCTCAAATTCACATTCCAAAGGACGCTTATAACATGTTGAGGGTGTAATACAAGTTAAAAGTTAAAGTTTTTGGGAATAATAATGATAAAAATAAAATAAGAAAAACCCGGAATTTATCTAAGGGTTAAGAGTAAATTAGTAATTTACCAACTAAGGACCCAAATGTCATAAGATCATAAGACTATATGCCCAATTAGAATATGTGAGAAAAGAATTGTAAATAAAAAGGAATAGAGGACTTAGTAAAATGGGTAATAATCACAAAGCTATTTGTCAAACACCTACTTAGCCATGTAAGTGGATAAGACCACATTTGGTCTTGTACTCTAAAGTAATGTCCTATCGGCGCTAGGTCGCTTGAGAGAGAAAGAGGAGAAGAGGAGTAAGAGGCTAAGAATATGAAGAAAATGAGAAGCCTTTAAGGTATGGATACTAGTCTCGAATCCTTATCTGTGTAAAGGATTCAGACAAGATATTTGATGGAATTCTTGTGTTTAGGTTTGATTTTTCCTATTTGTTGGTTAGAATTTCCCATTCCAACAATGAAGTTGTTTGGTTTGGTTGTGGTCCTCAATGGAGGAAAAATTTGTATAGAGAAAATGATGGGTTTTAGGGGAGATGATGCCCATTTTTTTATAAACTCATGTTTTTGTTTTTGTCATAACTTGGCCAACACTCATTCAAATTGAGTGATTTAAAATTCTGGGTAAACTAGACTTCTAGGAGAACAAATCTCCTTTAAATAGGTGAATGCAAATTTGGACCCCATTGCACCCAAAAATTCGTCAAAGGGGAGCTAGGTTGCATGACATAGCTGGGTTCTCGCTTTTGACATTAGAGTGATTCCGGCTGTTTAGCCATAACTCGCCATCACTCATCTAAATCGAAAGTGATTCAGTTCTGGGTGTCTATAGTTCTAGGAGAACAAATCTCCTTTAAATAGGTGTATGAAAATTAGGACCCATTGCACCATGTAAATTACAAAGGGAGTCTCTCAGGTCAGATGACACAGTCATCCGTTTTGGTTCTATTTTGACATTAGAGTGATCCTGGTTGTTTAGGCCATAACTTGGCCATTACCCATCCAAATTGAGTGATTCAAAATTTTGGGTAAACTAGACTTCTAGGATAACAAATCTCCTTGAAATAGGTGTCTTCAAATTCAGACCATTGACCTTAAAATTTGTCTAAAAGGAGCTCTATTTGTAAGAAAATTTTGATAGTACAATGAAATACATGAAAATGCAAAGATAAGAGAATGATTCAATATCGAGGATTACCGACAACGATAGTTATTCGGGGATATGAGATATGTACTGAAAATGAAATCAAAATGGATTGTCCGCTTAGAACCTGGTAGGGGGATAGATGGACATGCCTAGGGATAAGTCAGTAACATACCGATCGCCACTTATTGGGTCACATCGCGAATCTCGATCCTTATAGAGATCATTGTCTCGTACAATGATAACAGCGCCTTCGGGCCCTTATAGTTCATTGTCTCGTATAATGATAACAACGCCTTCGGGCCCTTATAGTTTATTGTCTCGTACAATGATAACAGCAGCTTCGGGTCCTTATAATTTCCCATATTCACTTCTAGGTATTTGCTGGCATGAAACATAAAAACAAATGACAAGAATATGCAAATGATTTGAATATGATAAATGACATGATATGAAATGATATGAGACGCATAGCACGGCTATGTGATGACAAGTACACTGTGACAAGAATGAGGAGCAAAGTGTAAAATGACACAAAATGTATATGAACGATGATAAGAAATGGAACATGATATGATAAGTAAGTATGAGATATGTATAAGCATGTGTGAATGGTATGTATGAAATATTTATAAGCATGTGTATAAGTATATGATATGTTAGATGCAAGGTTGGAAATATCGGTTTCGATGGATATATCGCATTTGCATTTTATGGATATATCGGATATATCAGAGAGAGAGCTCTGTGATATTTTTTATGAATATCGATATATCGAAAATTAACAAAAATACCTTTGAAATTCATAAAAATACTTTTTAAAAGTGTAAAAATGACATTAATAATCAAATAAGTATACATTGTAAATGAGTTTTTAAAATCAAAACGTAAGATTGACATGACTCAATTGCAACATTTGACGATAGATCAAATTTCTAAGAAGACACACTATACCAAGACATGGTGTTCGATAATATTGATTATAAGATTCGAACATGTCATGAATAAATGTCTTGACTTGTATCTACAACTTCCATGGATAGGAAATTCGGGTTCATCCACATACTGCTTTCCAAATATTAACTAACATGAAAAATTAATTTATTAATATATTATTACTAAATTAAACTAATTTAAATATGAAATCGCATATAATACTATAAATTTTATAATATGCATACACGATATTAACTAATATATAACTTGGATTTTAAAAAAATTAACGACATGAAATGTTAATTTATTAATATATTATTACTAAATTAACTAATTTAAAATATTAAACTAATATATAGTTATTTAAGAGATATCACAAAGAAAAATTTTGAGTTAAAATGAAGATTGGATATTGGTAGAGAGAATTTGTGATCAAATTGAATAATTTTAGAGGTATTTATAGATTTTTTTTGGGTCAAAATAACCATTGGATGGTCAAAATATATTTGTAATTTAATTATAGCCGTTGGATTTAATTTTGGTGCAAATATGGTCATTTTGATATATTTCCGATATATCCCAAGAGTATCACCGATATATCCCGACAGTATCTTGATATATTCTCCGATATTTTACTGATATTCCATATATCTTCGATATTTTCAAGAAAAAATCGGGCCAGCCATGCGGTAGTTCTTCTTACCACCGAAATTTTCAAATAAATTTCGGTCCATCGGGATATATCTAGCTTAAATATCGCCGATATTTCCCGATTTTTTTCGATTTTTCCTCTAAATGATTTTCGGTAGCAAAAATCGCTTCGCTATAGGCCGATATCCGATATATCGCCGATATATCGGAAATTTCAATCCTTGGTTAGATGTATATGCATGTGTCTAAAGTGTGATGATCCTTGTTAGGGGTCGTCCATGAGTATTATTCCCAATTAAGCTATGTTTAGCACAGATATTTCATCCGTGGTAGGTACGTTAAGGAAATAGAAGTCGATTAATCTCGTATCAAGAATCAAGGTCAACACACACAGCCCACCGATGACCTTTGGTCTATTTTGTTTATGTCTTTGTTTTTGTAAATAATGTAAAGTTTGTATATGTTGAACACTCCCATTTATGGAGTTTGAATATATTTTTATTAATTCACTGCTACAGAATATATTTCAAGTTAAATGTTTTACAGTATATGAATGAACAAGTTTATAGTAAACAGGAAAAAAAATTAAAAAAATGAAAAAAAGACACCGCGGTGTCAGATGTGGGCGCTACCGCTAGTGGTCAGAGCTAAAGCATGTAATAATACCCCAAACCTTGATAGTTTTATAACATGTTTAGGGTATAATAAAAGTAAATGTATATTTTTTTGGAATAAAATAAGGCTAAAAATAAAATAATCAAAAATCCGGAATTAATTCAAGAGTCAAGGGTAAATTGATAATTTATCAATCTGGGACCCGAAGGTCATATGATAAGAAGATTATAGGCTAAAGTGGAAATAAGAATAAATTGATTTGCAAATAATATCAAAATAAAGGACCCAATAGCAAAAACCCAAAAAATTAGGCAAAATATCTCATTTTGGTCTTTTGGGTTAGGGCAAAACAGATAAGAAGAGAAGAGAAGAGAAGGAGAAGAAGAAGAAGAAGAGAAGAAAAGAAGAGAAGAAGGAAGAAAGAAGGAGATAAGAAGAGCAAAGGTGTGGAACTTTTGTATGGATTTCTATAGGTTTGTATGGATATTATTTGTTCCATTTCTAAGGTTTAGTTAGGAATTCATCCTAATTCTAGATTAGTTGAAAGTTGGGTTGGTAAAACCCTAGTTTGTATAAGATGACTATGGAATCCTCCCTTTGAGTATGGATTCTTTGTTTATGATGTATGGATACCTATTTAGGTGTTAGGAAGTTAACCTAACTTACAAGTATTTGAGTTGGGTTTGGAAAAACCCTAATTAATCACTATGTTTGGTTTTGGTTGGGTTAGAACACACTTAGGAGATGTTTTTCTGGAAAGTATACAAGTTTTCTTTTGGTTTTTGGTTGGATTTCTGGAAAAAAGGTCGAAATCAACAAATCTAGGCAATTTCGGGGTCCTATGCCGCGGCATAAGGGATCCCACGCAGTAGCGTAGGTCCACGCCAAGGTGTGGCATGTCCACGCCGTGGCATGGCTGAGAGGGAGTTTGGTCAAGCCTTGGGTACGTTGAGGCTTAGCGAAGCTAAGCCGCGGAGGAGGTCTATGCCGCAACGTAGCAGTGCTACGTCGTGGCGTAGCTACTGTTCACAGTAATGTATTTTGTCAATTTTGTTATTCCATTATTCCGAGGACTTGCCTATTGGACTAATGAGGACTCTATAAGTGTATGAAAGGGTTCATTTATTTTTGTAAGGTAAAGGAAAAATTAGATCGTACATCACCGCCTCAGTGAGTTTGATGGTGGCAAACTTAGTGCCCCTATGATAAGACAATAAATTTGTTATATGAATTCATCAAAAAGTATAGTTAAATGTTTAAAAGAGATTATTTGATAATGAATATCTCATATGTATACATGATATCAGTAGTTATTCATGTATATGAGATATCTTTTTCTAATACCTGAAAGTTTGTTAAGAGAACATAATAAAACCGATTGTCCGCCATGACCGGTAGTCTGACAGGATACAAGCCACAAGTAGTGATATAGTTTATGTGATATCGAGGCCCCGCTTTGGGGATGATTTAGATCCCGCTTGATCATTATATTATATAGTGGCCCGCTTTTGGGTCATTATATAGAGATCACTGCCTCGCATAAAGGACAGTGTACCTTCGGGTACATACAGTTCTTTCCCGTATCCACTTCTAAGGTATTTCAGACGCATGAAACATGTTAAACGACAAGGCAAGATACGCAAACGTACGATATAATATACGATATGATTTTCCGGTAAGATAAAGAATGCTTACGAATGACAATATAATTACAAAAATAAGAAGCAAATTGTAAGATGACACGAAAAGTATATGAAATATGATAATAAATGAAACATGCTATGAAAAATGGATAAGTATATGTAAATGTTATATTGTCAATAGTATATGCATGTGTCTAAAGTGAGATGATCCTTATTAGGGGTCGTCCACGAGCATTATTATTCCAATCCGTTATGTTTAGCACGGGTGTTTCATCCGTAGGTACAGGAGAAGCGTGGTCAAAAGTCCGATAGTCCACATCGCTGAACCAAGGCCAACACATTAGCCCATTAAACACCTTTGGTCTATTTTTGTATATGTTTTGTTTTTGTAAACAATGTAAATATTGTAAATGTTGAACACTTTCATATATGGAGCTTGTATATATTTTGTAACTGGTCACATGTAATATACAAGTTAAATGTTTAACATTATATGAATGAACAAGCTTAAAGTTTACAAGTTTATAGTGAACAAAGAAAAACACCCTCGCCTCGACAATCGGTGCCGTGCTGGGGGCACGCCAAGTTTAGTACCAGAAAGATCCTGCATCTATAATCTGAACCGCCAATCTGGGCCCGACCAAAAATGGGTGTCATAGTTTAGGCATTTCTGGAAAAGCCTAGGTTTAGGCGATTCTAGATCGAGTATAAGATTGAAAAGCATGTGTTTAGTAATGTGTTGGTCTGGTGTGGATGTCCTTGTGTTTTGTATAGATGGATCGCCCTCTAACCTGTCAAGAAGCAAATGGAAAGTGTTAACCCCAAGCATCAAAGATTACCCCGCTCAACCCTTCTTCCTCTCGAACTGGCCGGCGAGTCACGCCCCTACTGAGCCAAATGAAGCTTTTCTAAGGATATCTCAGGACATGACTCGAGTATTGGAAAGATTGACAGCTTCGAAAGCCCTGATAGACATGGTAAGAAGACATGGGGCTGAGGAATTCCATGGGACAAACATGGAAGAGTTCGATAAAGCGGAATTATGGTTAGAAAAGTTACAAAGAATATTGGAGGAAGTTAGATGTCCTCCCGATCAGAGAGTATCATGTGCAGTCTCACTATTGTAAAGTGAGGCATATGATTGATGGAAGCTAGTGTTGAGAAGTCCAAGGATTCCAAATCCCATGACTTGGGAGTTCATTGTCCAAGAGTTTAGTGCAAAGTACATTATCGAAATGTATAGGGAGTCCAAGTGGAAACAGTTCCTGAATTTGAAGTAAAGGAACTTATCGGTGGTTAAATATGAGAAAGAATTCAGTCATCTCAAGTAGGGCATGCATTTGAGACTGGTCCTCACCGAGGCATTTCTCGTGTAGGCAATTGAGGATGGATCGCATGATTCCATCAAGAGATATATGGCACTTTGACTTCTCTCCAATGCAGAATTTCATCAATTGTCCACGCAAATAAAAGTAGAGAGACTTGGAAACTGAGCAAGAAAGAAAGATCCTTATCAAGAAGTTTTCTAGAGGAGCTTCGTCCTCCTTAGGGAAAAGAGCTAGGGAGTTTCTAGGATCAATCACAATTAAGATACGAGAGGTAGACACAGTGGGTCCAATGTAGCACCTAGTTCCGCAGAGGTGCTTCAACATTGTGGAGAAATCCTAGAGTGCCCCCGCTTTGGCCACAAGGCACTGGGGGTGTTTATAAGTTATTGACAGGAGGGTGTTTCCGATGTGGAAGCACTGATCGTTTGATAGCACAATGTTCAGAGAGTCAAGGGATAATGGAAGTTTGCAAGAAAGTGGCAGAGGAAAATCAGTTACACTACCTTCGATGAGAGATTGAGGTAGGGGTCGAGGTGGCCCGATTCAGCATAGAGGACGAGGAGGCACAATCTTTGAGACAATGGATTGTCATATACCTACAACACCAAAGACTTCAGCAGATACAGTTAAGTAAAGGCTCGTGGAGGATCGTGGATGCTCTTGAGGTCAGAAGCTTATATATTTTCCATTTATGATATTGAGATGTATTGATTGGATCTTGATCCACTCCATTGCATGTATGCATTGAACATGTATTTGATAAGATACCAGCAGTGGAACAGTTAACATAGGACATGCATGTGACCAGTCCATTGGGGAACAGTGTTAGCGTGAATAGAGTATGCAGAAATTGCCCCATTGTTATCCAAGCAAGAGAGTTTCTCGCTGATTTGATAACCTTACCATTCCGAGAGTTTGACTTGACTGAATGATCGGGCTTGCCTAAACACCGAGCCATCAGTTGATTGTAATGTTACAGTGTTGAGATGCTTTGACCAATATGAGGTGATAATACAGGGCATTAGATCAGGCGCAATGTCCAATGTGATCTCCGCTATGTAAGCTATGAGACTTATGAGGAAAGGCTATGAGACTTATGAGGAAAGGCTGTGAGACATTCTTGGCCTTGATACTTGACTCTAAGAGATGTCAAGTTGATGTGGAAAAGATTCCAATAGTAAGGGAATTTCCAGATGTATTCTCCTAAGATATTACTGTGCATTCCCTTGAGTGGGAGGTGGGACTTATCCACAGAGATTAAAATTCAAAGAACAACCCCTATGTCTAAGTCATCATACAGATGGTCTAACCTGAGCTGAAAGAGTTAAAAGTCAATTACAAGAGCTTATGGATAAAGGATTTATCCACCCAAAGAGCTCGCCGGGTACCTATTTTATTCGGGAAAAAGAAAGATGGCACTCTACGGATGTGCATTGATTATCGGCAAATCAATAAGGTGACAGTGAAAAACTAGTACCCATTGCCGAGAATCGAAGATTTTTTTATCAGTTAAAGAGAGCAAGTGTCTTTTCGAAGATAGAATTGTGATCAGGGTATTATCAGGTAAGAGCACAAGATGTCGATGTCCCGAAGATCAGATGAACTCGGGACATGGCTATTATGAGTTTTGCAATGCCACTGGGTTTACTAATGCAATCCATAAAGATTCATGGATTTAATGAATAGGGTATTCCAACCTTATGTGGATAAGTTTGTTGTGGTCTTTATCGATGACATCCTTGTGTATTCTAAGGATGCACGGGAACATGAACAACATCTGAGAATAGTCATGGAGACATTAAGAGAGAAGAAGCAGAGTATTAAACTCAAAGAAATGACTTTAACCAAAAAGATAGCTTCCTTCCTAGGTTATACTGCGTGTCGCCGAGAGTATAAGAGTGGACCCTATAAAGATCGAGGTCAAGTAATTGGAAACCACCTTGAAATGTAACCAAGGTGAGAAGTTTCTTGAGCCTAGCAGGATATTATAGAATATTTGTGAAAGGATTCTCTGTCATAGCTTCTCCGCTCACCAAATTACTAAAGAAAGGAGTAAAGTTTGAGTTGACAGATAAATGTTAAAATAGTTTTGAACAGTTGAAAGAAATGTTGGTTGAAGCACCAGTATTGACGTAGCCTACCTCAGGAAAAGTGTATACCCTATATAGTGATACTTCAAGCATTGGTTTGGGATGTGTGTTAATGCAAGATGGAAAAGTAGCAGCTTATGCATCCAGGCAGTTGAAGCCACATGAACAAAATTATCCCACTCATGACCTGTAGTCAAGCCGCGGTAGTGTTTGCTTTGAAAAATATGGAGACACTACTCTTATATGGGGAAAGCATTGAATTTAATACGCATCACAAGAGTCTCAAGTACCCATTGACTCGTAAAGAATTAAATTTGAGACTGGCGGTTAAAGTTATTCAAAAGATTATGACTGTATAATGATTACCACACCCTTAAAAGCTAATATGGCAGCTAATGCTTTAAGTAGAAAGACAAGGCGCCGATGTCACTCTAACACATGAATGGAGATCAGTGATAGATGGAGCTTATATTAGCTCAACTAATAACGCAAATCTATTTTAAAGCAAATGATGATAAGTGCTAAAACGGATGCTGTAGAGTTACGTAAAAAAGGTATAGATGGTCGAGATGGTGCAGATCGATTTTTCAATAAAAGAAGCTAGAAGTTTGTAGGGCTTTTATCAGATTATGTGTGCGATGATAAGAGCTAAAGAAAAGTTGCTATTTGAAGCTCATAATACGATATTTACCATACATCCCTGAGGTAATAAGATGTACCGTAGATCTTAAACAACATTATTGGTGGAAATGAATAAAAAAGAGACGTGACGTGAGTACATGTCTAATGTTTGACGGCCGCGTCAAGCCGATCACCAAGTTCCAACCAGTCTGTTGAATCCCCTTCCAATTCCTTAATGGAAGTGGGATAACATTACTATGGATTTTGTATTGGGTTTTCCCCTCACACAACAGAAACATGACTCTATCTGGATGATTGTTGATAAGACCAGAAAGTCGGCCCATTTTATACCGGTCAAGATGGACTATTCTATGGACCGACTAGCTGAGCTATATGTGAAAGAGATTGTACGATTACATGGTGTACCGTTGTCTATCAGATAGAGATCCGTGTTTTACATCGAGGTTCTGGAAGGAACTACACACCCTCGGGTACTAGTTGAATTTCGCGACAACATTCCATCCGTATGCATGGATAGTCGAGATTGACTTCAAGTACCACATTTTTCGAGGTTGTGTCATGGAATTTCCTGGAAGTTGGGATATGTAGATTCCATTGATGGAATTTGCCTATAACAATAGTTATCAAGTAAGTATTAGCATGGCACCATACGAAACTTTAAATGGTTGGAGATGTAGAACTCCCGCATAGTTGGATGAGTTGAACGAAAGACAAGGTGATTGGTCTAGACATAGTAAAAGATACATAAGAGAAAGTACAAGTTATTCGACAAAGGTTAAAGGCGGCTAGTGATCGACAAAAGTCATATGCGATCCAAAGAGGAGAGATATTGAATATGAAGTGGGAGACAAGGTCTTCTTAAAAGTATTGCCGTGGAGGAAAATTCTATTGTTTGGTAAGAAAGGCAAGTTAAGTTTGAGGTTCATAGGGTCATATGAGAGTTTGGAACGAATTGGCCTTGTGGCTTTTTGTTTGGCACTCCCTCCAGAGTTGACCAAACTGCATAATGTGTTTCATGTGTCAATGCTTCGGAGATACCACTCCGATGGGTCGCACATACTACGAATAAAAGTTGTACAAGTACAGGCAGATTTTTCATATGATGAAGAGCCAAAGACTATTCGCTCGAGATTTAAACAGCTTGCCGAATACAGTACCATTAGTGAAAGTGTCTCAAGAACACCTCATGGCATGGAAGAAGCTACTTGGGAGCCGTATAAACTATGAGAGCACAAGATCCTAATCCCCTTTACTTCAGGTAATAATTTCGAAGACAAAATTCCTTTAAGGGGGGGAGGGTTGTAACACCCCAAATTATACTATGACAGTTTTATAACATGTTGAGGGTGTAATACAAGTTAAAAGCTAAAGTTTCTAGCCAATAATGCTAAAATAAAATAAGGAAACTGAATTTATTCATATGGTCAGGAAAATTAGTAATTTACCAATAAGGGACCCAAATGTCATAAGATCATAAGACTATATGCCCAATTAGAATATGTGAGAAAAGAATGTGTAAATGAAAAGTGAATAAAGAGGACTTAATGCAAAATGGTAATAATCACAAAAGCTATTTGTGTAACATGGCCTAGCTATTTATGGATAAGCACTTCACACATTTGGTCTTGCAATTTAGGAAAATGTCCCATTAGAGCTAGGTCACATTTGAGAGAGAAAGAGGAGAAGAGAAGAAGAAGAAGAAGAAGAGGAAGAAGAAGAAGAAGAAGAGGAAGAAGAAGAAGGAAGAAGAAGAGGAAGAAGAAGGGAGAAGCCTTTAAGGTATAGATACTAGTTTGAATCCTTGTCCATGTAAGGATTTGTATGGATATTGATGGAATTAAGTGTTTAGTCAGTTCTTCCTATCGGTCAATGGGGGAATTCTCCTACCCCAACAACAGTTGTTTATTTCCTCAGCTAAAGCGCCCTTCACTGATAAAATTCAGATAGGTATAAACTAATGTATTTTTATGGCATGTCATTCCTTTTTTAAACCCATGTTTTTTGTTTTTGCCATAACTCGCCAAAAATTATTCAAATCGAGTTTCATTCAAATTTAAAAATTGACTTCTAGGAAAACAAATCTCCTTTAGATAGGTGTATGCAAATTTGGACCCCATTGCACCTAGAAATTCGTCAAAGGGGAGCTAGGTTGCATGACATAACTAGTTTTGTTTTGGTTTTGTTTTGACATTAGATTTGCTTCAATATGAAAATGCCATAATCACATCACTGGCCCAAATCGAAGTGACTAATATTCTAGGTAAACCTACGACAAAAATTTAAAATCGCCTAAAAATCGCGAAATATCGCTGTGAGCCTCGAAAAGAAAACGCATGGAAAATTGCCCCGCCGTAAAATCGGGAAAAATCGGCGACGGCCATTTTTCTCATTTAAAAGTCGAAACCCGATTTTTCTCGCGGAAAATTCCAAGGGGCAGGGCAAAAGACGCCACGGAAGCGCGCGCGGATTCGAGGGAAAAATCGGTAGTTTTTTCTCGGGCGAAGTTAGAATGTATCACCGACATCGCGATGACGGGGTCACGAGTTTTAAAAATCCAGAAAATCCCGCCAATCCTAGATTTTGTTACTTTGACCAACGGTCCGTATTTGTTCCGCTTTTAAAATCCAACGGCTATATTTTTTGATCTGAAACCGCTGATTTTAAATCTAAAGCTTGATCTAACTGGCCCGTAATGATTTATAACGGATATAAGGATAGATTCCAACGGCCGATTTGAACCAAAATCAAACTTAACGTTAGAAATCAATCACAACGGTGTTTTTTGACAATCCAACGAAGGCTTTTGACTCCAAAAAATTCTATAAATACCCTTAAACTCATACAATATCATTACAAACCCATCCATCCACATCTAACCTCCATTTCACTCTCAAATATTTTTTTCTTTATTCTTTACCCTAATTTTTTGGAAGATCTTTGTGAATGAAGGTATGTTTCTTTGTTTATTAATTTTTGTTTTTATGCATATTTTATTTAGTTTCATTTTTGGTGTTGAAATAGTTTATAATAAATAGTTTTATAGTATAGTTTTATTTTAGTTGAATTTGATAATAATAAATTAGAAGTAGATATAAATTGTTTGAAACTTTCTTGTATTATTAGTTTACACATCCTATTATTAAATAATTATAATTATGTAAATGTTATAAATTTAGATCATTTTAATTACATATCTAAATAATATTATTTTTATTTCATCAACATATTAGTAACTAATATAATATTTAGTTAATTAATTATATTACTTAACTAATATAATTTTTAGTTAAATAATTATATTATATTAGTTACATGCATATTTTATTTTTAATGTTTTAGTTTGTTTTGGTGTTGAAGTAGTTTATAATAAATATTTTATACTATAGTTTTATTATGTTTAATTTGATGCTAATATAATTTCTTTTTAGTTAATTAATTATATTAGTTATTTAGTTAATAGTTATTTTAATTAAACATGTATTAGTTAACAATCTTTTACTTTACTAATTAACTATATTATATTAGAAATTTGAAACATATTAGTTACATATTATTTTTATTTTTTAATACCTTAATTTATTTTGGTGTTGAAATAGTTTATAAATAAATAGTTTATAATACAGTTTTATTTAGTTTCAATTTGATAATAATAAATTAGAGTAGATATAATGTTTGAAACTTCATATTATTACACATCCTACTATTAAATAATTATAACATGTATGTTATAATTTCAGATCATTTTAATTACATATTCTAAATTATTATTTTATTTCAATTAACATATTAGTAACTAAATATAATAGTTAATAATTATATTACTAACTAATATAATTTTTGAAGTTAAATAATTATATATTATATTAATGCATGTATATTTTATTTTTAATGTTTCTTTAGTTTGTTTCAAAAGTTGAAGTAGTTTATAATAAAATATTTTCATACTATAGTTTGGCTATGGTTTAATTTGATAATATAATTTTTAGTTAATTAATTATATTAGTTATTTAGTTAATAGTTATTTTAATTTAAACATATGAAGCTAATTAATCTTTTGTTTTTACTAATTAATCAAGTATTATATTAGAAAAATTGAACATATTAATATACGTATATTTTTTATTTTTAATGCATCTTTAATTTATTTTGGTGTTGAAATAGTTATAATAAATAGTTTTATACTATAGTTTTATTTTAGCTCTTAATTTGATAATAATAAATTGTAGAGTAGATATAATGCTTGAAACTCATATATTATTACACATCATACTATTAAATAATTTATACTGCGAATGTTATAAATTTAGATTTATTTTAATTATATATCTAAATAATATTATTTTTATTTCATCAACATATTAGTAACTAATTATAATATTTAGTTAATAATTATATTACTAACTGAATATAATTTTTAGTTAAATAATTATATTATATTATTACATGCATATTTTTGCTTTCTTAATGTTTCTTAGTTTGTTTTTGGTGTTGAAGTAGTTTATACATGTAAATATTTATATCATAGCCTTATTTTGAAGCCAATTCACAATAACAAACAAAGGTATTAATGCTGTTTTAAAAAAGTCCTTCATATTATTATATGATCCCATTTAATAAACAAATTATAATTATAATTTTCTGTTAAAATTCAGACTATTTTAATAAGGAGATTCGAAATCATATTTTAGTTCATCAACATATTAAAAGTAACTAATATATTATAGTTAATCAATGATACACAAACACTAATATAATTTTAGTTCAATTATATGAGTATTAGTTACATGCATATTTTATTTTTAACACATGTGTTTATAGGATGGCTAGTGGGAAGTGAGGCCGATCCTCGTATTATGTATTGCACACCTTGGGGACGGACATAAAAAATGGAACAATTTGCAATTATTGTGGTTTAAGCATAAAGTGGTGGAATTACCCGCTTTAAAGTTTCCATTCATTACATACGGATCCCCATTCAAATACTAAGTCATCTAAACACTGGGCAGCAGTTTAAACAAGAAATGTGCCAACTCTTAGAACAAAGAGTAAAGCAAAAGCAAAGTAGCTATATGACGAAATTGAATAACATGAGTAATAATGGGAGGAAGACATCACACTCATTGATGATGATGATGAGGTATAGAGAGGGTGATGAGGATGTGTATATGTATCCCGGCTGGACATGCACCTACGAGCGAGATGAATATCGAGAAGCTTTAACGTGCATCAGCAGTGAATGAAACCGAGAATGCTGCGTGGATTTATGAGAGGGGCAAAAGAAAAATAGGTAAATCTTTATACCTAATTCATTTTTTTTCACATAATCATGTATGAAATAATGCAAACTGGAATTGATTTGCCATTCTGCATAATTGCAATAGGCGAAGTCCCTCACAACTGTAGTGATCCATCAAGACGAGCCCAAAGGTCACAAAGTGTTCCGGCATAATGGATCCATCACGCCACTTGCACCCATCATTATACAAGCTCCGCCGCAAACAAAAAGCCTTAAAAATATGTTCAAAGGTGGTTCAATCAAGGAAACAATCGGACGACACTAGCAAGCTCTTTCATATATGAAAGTGTTCCACCTCAAAAAGCGGACTCCCACCATTTTAAGAACATGATTTTTGGTGCACAACAAGCAGGTTTGTCTAATTGTATAATATGTTTTAATAGTGACATTATTATCTTAAATTATTATTACAAATTTCTAACTAATAACCAACTTTCCACTTATTACATATGTGGATGGGCATAGAACCACCATCTCCATACGAAATCAAAAGCAAGTACTTGAAATGGAGTATAAAGAAATGGAAGATTATGTCAATACACAGTGAGAAGGGAGACATATGGATGGCCACTATGTGCGATGGATGGACCGCCAACTAAATTGAGCATTATTAATCTTCTATGGTTTATTCAAAAGGAAGCACAATTTTCCTTAACTCTGTTGATGCAGATAAAATTAAAGACAACAAATACATATATGGTTTGTTGAAGGACGTTATCAAGGAAGTTGGAGAAGCAAATGTCGTGCAAATTGTAACAAATAATGGATCAGCATTTGTGAAAGCAGGAAAGTTGTTGATGAAGAAATACAATCAGATTGGACTCCATGTGCAAAGACACCGTGACGATTTAATGTTTGAAGACATTGGTAAAGGGATACTATTGCTTAGTTGATCGAATGGTCGAAAGATAACCAACTTCATTTACAATCATGGTTGGTTGCTTTCCGCAAAGACATGCCAAGGTGTCCGTGGTGGAGATATCGTGCGCCCGGAGCAACAAGATTTGCAACAAACTATATCGCCTTGACAATTTTCAAAAGAGGTTGGATTTTGAAGAAAATATTTATTAGTAATGAACGGGCATCTCACAAGCTTAGTCAGATCAAGTTGACATGGTGCCGAAAGACCCATGCTCTGACGCGTATATTGGGAGAAGGTGGAGAGGCTAGTGTCCATCTATGAGGCACTATATACGTTTCGTATCGTTGATTCGTGGCTGTCCCAACCATGCCATTTGTTCACGGTGCTGATCTTGGCTGATGGCAAATTTAGGAGCGACTCAAAGCTAAAGAGGTGAAACATACTCATCGAAGATCGTGGGATAGAACCCCTACATCCTCTTCTATGCAAAGAGTAACTAATTACTATCCTCTTCGCGATATATTCACATTTAATAATTTTATGTTTATATTATTATCGTATACTAATTCTCAATAATAACTATTGCAAGATAATTATTCTAAATCCAAAAATTTCAATATAGACCGAGTTGGTTCTAACCTCGAGCTACTTCGTCGTCACGAAGTTTTTCTAAATTAGATCCTAATGTCGAAGGCCTATGTAATTTCGGGAAATGAGGTAAATTATCAGTTTCAATTTAATTAATTGATTCAATTTATTCAATTTGATTTTTAATATTAGATTGTTTGACATTGTGAATTCACAAATTTATACTATTCCGTGATGCAAAAGGGATTTGGTGATCTAAGAATAAAGCGCCAAGATCAAAATGGTTCCCGGTGAGTGTTAAATTCTCATTATAAGTAAATTTTATAACTATTTTATTATTATATATTAAATATAAGTAATTTTATTGCAGTCGAATGGTGTTTTTGTATGAAATCAATACGCTCCAACATTAAGGACTTGGCCTTAAAGGTTCTTTTCGCAAACCGCATCATCATCCTCTGGCCAGGAAAGAAATCGCAGCACATTTGCTCTAAATTCATACCAAACAAAGAAATCACTTGCTTATCCTAGGCTCCAACAATTGGTTTTTTGTTATTACAACATGAAACTAAAGATCTCGTGATATGGAGGTCGAGACCGAAGGAAGTTGTCAAAATAATTTTCTCGAATACGAAATTTCGCGAGCTTGTGAGGAAGACTCAGAATCAACTATTTCAATGGGTTGCACTTCCATCTAGATGATGAAGATGAAATCCCGATCTACCGAATTGTCGACATGTTCGAGAAGCGGGTGTTAATGTTGAGCTTTGCTTTATCCGTGAAGAAGTTCATATAGTGACAGCTAGTCAAGACACGTAGGGACTCATTTCAACCTCGCCATACTGAATCTCTTTGATTCAAGTGTCGGGAATATAGTGCAAAGTGTAATCAAGTTTTTCGTACTTCAACTACAGGATATGATGGTTCAAGAGGAGAGGGGACTAATGATGGAGCGAGCATCGAAATGATTTGGTGGGGGATACTGCAGATCCACAACAAAGTCAATATCCACGGTTCCGCCCACCGGTGAAGATGATTTCCACACATGCTATTCACAAGATGAATAATCTACGGCCTAGAGAGCCTAGCCTGTGTGTCGGGAGCCACGTGTTACATATGTAGGAAGATAACGAAGGATACACCATACAATGAGGATTCGTTGTTTCGCCGCTTTTGAGTCACCGAGTATTGAACTCAATTCAACATTCATCAAATGAGGGCAACATATTTCCTCCTTATACAACGAAGTTATGGTCAGCCTTTCACATCCTTCGCAGTTCTATCGTGAAGAATATGGAATGATTAACAATCCTCATGATCCACATATGCCATTCCAAATTCCATATCAAATGCAAAGGAAGGATTTCGAACGAGCATGTGGGCGAACCCCGAATTTCTATCCACGGAGAGGTCGCGGTAGGAGTCAACATTTATGCAGCTTTAAGTATGTTCAAGTTACAATCAATATTATTGCAAATACCATAAGTTCGTATGAATATCGCCTTTCATCAAGATAACTCTTCATCAAATAACGTGAATGGTTTCACATCGGTCTTCATTTTGCTCAATGATTTGTGATGTAATTTCGATAAATTATAATGAATATCATCTTCAACAAGTGTATATTGCTGGTTTATGCATTTTTATAATTCAACAAAGTATTTCTATGAATTTCAAAGTATTTTGTCAATTTTTCCAATATCGATATTTTAGGTCAAAATATCCAATCGAGCTATTTTCCGATATTTCGTGAAAACTGGCTACCGATATATCCGTGTTTGTCGATATTTTGATCCTCGGGTAAACTAGACTCAGGAGAAAACAAATCTCTCAAATGTGTATGAAAATTCGACCCCATTGGAACCTGCATATCTGGTCAAAGGGAGCGTAGGCCATGACATAGCCGACATGTTGACATTCAGGTCTCATTGGTTAGCAGAACTGGGTCATCACTCATCCAAATTAAGTGGGATTCAAAATTCGTAAATTAGACTTCTAGGATAACAAATCTCCTTGAAATCGTGTCTTCAAATTCTGACCATCGACTCCAGAAAATTTGTCTAAAAGGAGCTCGCTTTGTAAGAAATATTTGATAGTATACTTAAATACATGAAAATGCAAAGATAAAAGTAATGATCGTGAATACCGTGATATGATTACTTGATAACAATAGTTATTCTAGGATATGATATATGTAATCGAAATGAAATAAAAATGGGATTCCCGCTTAGAACCCGGTAGAGGATAGATAGTGCATGCTTATTAAAGATAAAAGTCTCAGTAAAGATATCGATCACGTCTCATAGTGGTCATTACAAAGCATCTTCTGTGTCCTTATAGGTCATCGCTCATTACAATGATAACAAAGGCTCTGTCCCATATAGTTCATTGTCTCTGTCACGCCCGTCGGATCCCGATCCGACCCGGTTGGAGGATCCGAACCGAAGTCCGGGGCGCGATACTATCTATACTATATACTAGCATCGCACCGACCTCATCACCATTCTTCATCGTGAGCTACACTGCACTGTAGTATACAAACAATTTCGTAATAACAAAAATCATTTACATATACAGTACTCACACCGGAGCGGTGTCCATAAAATCTATACACATATATCAACCAATTTAATGGCATAATACTATTACAAAACATCGATGATTGCAAGGCCAGTTGGGCGTGGTGCACCTCATTCTCCGAGACTGGCCATACACACGTTAATGTCCTCATTCCTTCTAGCCTTTCTTTCTGTGACCTACACGGATTGAATGACCCGTGCTAAGCTTTACGCTTTAGTGGGAACATAATGGATAACCACCAATGGCTTACTGGGCCATGTTTATACATATGTATTTCATATAACTATACATATTCATATAACTTTTGTACTTATCATCTTTATACATGCTTATTGCATGTCAACCTTTTTCCCACTGCACTCATGTCTTCGTACATCTTTTATCTATACTTTACCGTATTCCTATACTTCATCTTTCGTCGGCGACTTATTGCATTCCATGTACTATTCATATGGTTTCCACATACATTCAGACGTCTATTCCCATCATATACTTTGTGCTTTCGTGATACTTTTGTACTTTTATCAGGTTGGCTAAAGCCAATACTCCTTATATCAGCACTCTTTATTTTCAGATACATGAATTTCTATCTCATCTTTCATATCTCCCGTTAGAGTATAAGACTTATACTTTTTACTATCATATCATATACTATCATATGTTTTCACATAGGCTTTCATGTGTTTTCTATATACTATATTTTTCATATACCTTTCTTTTTATCTACTTTCTATCCTTTTCGTGTAATTATACTTTATACTTCCATATACCGTATTCATGTAATCGTTTCTTATACTATTTTCATATATCTATATTCACAAAATTGCTCATTTCTATATTGTTTTCCAATATATTTTTCTATATGATACTATATATCGCTTTTCATGTTATATCATATATACTATATCATATGATATTCATATACTATATTTTTCATATACCGTGACTTCGTATGCTTTTTCATATACTTTATCTCATATATACATTTCGTGGTCATTGACACTTTATTTCTCAGACTTTTGCATACTTGTCATATACTTTTCTTTCATATACTCTGATCATTTATATACTTTCATATACTGGTCATCTTGTACTTTACTTCTTGTTAATAGAATCGTCTATACTTTCATCGTGATAGCAAAGGTTATGCTTCTATCATGTTGCAGTATTCTATACATGTTATTTCCTTTAGGGCTTTATGTCTCGCAAATACCTTAGAAGTGATACGTGAAATAATCAGATATAAAAATTAAGGTACTATCACCGCACGACAAAGGATTCTATCCGTATGTACCCAGCTGTACTATCACCGCATTCCAGACAAAGGATCTCTATCTCGTATATATACTGAAGATATCATCACCGTATCGAGACAGCTGACTCATGCCATGTACTTATGTAAAGGACTTTCGAGGCCACCGATCCAAACGGATCTATGTCATCGACCCAAACTGGGCTTTATATATGTATCTCAGATTCGTATGTCAGCAAAGAATCGTGTCCCTATGTGCATGCCTATCTATCCTCTACTAGGTTCTAAGCATAATCCGATATTTTTCATATCACATTTTGCATATTTTGCTAAGCATGAACAACTATTGTTATCATAATCGCATGGAATATATACTATCATTACTTTAATCAGATTATCATATCTCGTAGATTCATTACTGCCTCATTTCTCTATAATACATATATTCATATCTTTGGCTATCATTTAGTTTTGTCTTCGTGATTATGTAATCCTATCATACATCATGAATGCATCTATGCACTTCAGATTCATATATTCATATATCTTTATATCATTTATGCACTATCCTTTATGCGCTTCTATCATGATTTAGCTTATTCATGTACTTTCTATATTTCTATCATGTGATGCTTACTTATTCATATGTTCATATCATATACGCTTTATATTCATATACTTCTATACATGCTTCTACCGCTGATGCTTTTATATCAGATTATATTACTTAATTGGCCATGCCTTTACTATGCCTATCATTCATGTACAAGTACTTATTCTTATGCTTTGTTATCTTTTGCTTAACTCTATCGTTCTTATCATTTATGCCTTTCTATCATGTGTTCCTAGCACGTTCCATCTTATTCCTTCCGGTATGTCTATCATATATTCATATCATTTACGTATTCGCTCATGTCTTTATCTATTCATATACTTTCTATATTTCTATCATGTTCCATCTATTCGCTTATGTATGACAATCATATATGTTCACATAATATAATCTTATTCATATGTGCCTATCATTCGTGTACTTTAGACTCATCATATCTTATGACATATCCTATCCCATCTTATCATATCTTATGACTTATACCTACTATATCTTATGACATATCCCTATACCTTCTATACTTGCATACATTTTACTTCAGACTTTATCGACCGGGTCTTATCTCCTCGTAGGAGGAAGAACAGAGACTCTTCCATTGATACCCGTAGGTATTTTCTACCTATACTCTTTACATATCAAATTCATATATATCTCTATTTTTGCTCATATCTATATCCTTTCTACTATGTATTTCATTTAACTTTAACCAAGTGATTAGTACACTTGGTACAAATAACTAGTTTTCTTCAGACAAGATATGGGTACCAAATGCCATTAAATAGCATATGGTTAGATTCTGACTCAATGAGCTCCATAGAGTCCCAAGAATACCCATAATGGAGTCCTAACAAAGGAATTATGCAAGTTGCAAGTCGTGAAGAAATCAAGAACTTGCAAAGACTTGCAAAGAACCATCGGCTTTTGTCATTTTTGGGAATCTTAACTTCATATGTGACACTAGTTCTTTGTACTCATTTAAATATAAGGTGCTAAGGGTTCTTCTCTAACTGGAATCACCCACCCGAGCACCGAAACTCAAGATACGAATTTTACACACGGACTACTTCTATGTTCAAAACTGGAACCAGAATTTGGCATAAACATGGCCCCACTTTGAGTGAATTTTTGGGCCACTTAGAATCAGAATTTGACGAAGCCTATTTCTGGATGTTTGATTTTCCTTGAAGTCTAGTTTAATTAGCCACTTGAATCACTCAAATCGGATAAGAAATGAGCAAGTTATGGCTAAAATACGAAAACTTGTCCAAACAGTCAGGTGTACTGCACTGCTCTGCACTGTAATTTCCAGATGTCTGGTTCTCGAAGGGTGTGTACGACAGTTCAAGGTGTACCCCAGACAGTCCCCCGAAAATGCCCAGAATGTGTGTTTTACTCCCATTTTTCCATATTTTTCCATCCCAAACCAACTCTATACTTCATACACACATCAAAACCATTTCTAATATGGATCAAAACCCTAACATGAAGCTTAATTAGGGTTTATTCTAAACCTAAACTCCATTTCATGCAATTCAACCATGAATCCAACCTCAAAGGGAGGATTCCATACTCATCTTGTACCATTTAGGGTTTTACCAACCTTACTTGTAAGAATTTTAGGGTTAGGAAGAAATCCTAACAAAACCCTAGGTTTGGAGACAACTAATAACCATCCAATAGCATGGAAAACTCATACAAACTTTAGAATTCCATAGAGTTCCATACCTTGGCTTGATTTCCCCCTTCTCTTCTTCTTCTCTTCCTCTTCTTCTTCTTCTTCTTCTTCTCTTCCTCTTCTTCTCTCTTTTGCTCCATACGTGAAGCCCTTGTTTGGAGACCAAAAATAACTCATTTTTTGTCTCCCACCTCTAGTTATAATCAAATTTCCTTTATTTACCTTTTTGGTCCTCCCTCATTCCATTAATTACATTACCACTTTAGTTATTTCTACTTTGACCTCAATCTTAACAACTTATAAACTTTATACCCCCTTTTTGACAAATTACAAATTTGTCTTTAAGTCTTGTAAAATTTTCGGGTTTCTCGTTTTATTTTCCGAAAATTCCTATTTAGCTTTTAATATACCCTAAACATGTCCAAAAACTGCTAGGGTATATTTCGGGGTGTTACAGTCTCGTACAATGATAACAACACTTTTGGGTCCTTATAGTTTCTCGTATCTACTTCTAAGGTATATGCAGGCATGAAACATAAAAACAAATAACAAGAATATGCAAATAATTTGAATATGATAAATGATATGATATGAAATGATATGAGAAACATAGCACTACTATGTGATGACAATTACATTGTGACAAGAACAAGAAGCAAAGTATAAAATGACACAAAATGTATATGAACGATAATAAGAAATGAAACATGATATGATAAGTATGAGATATGTATAAACATGTGTAAATGATATGTATGAAATATGTATAAGCATGCATATAAGTATATGATATGTTATATGTATATGCGCTGTGTCATCGTGTGATGATCCATATTCGACGAGTATTTATCCCACTAGTTATAATTAGCACACGGTTCATCCACGAAGAAGGAAAGGTAATATCGAATAATCATCAATCAGTATCCCAACAACTCATTCAGACTCAACTACTTGTATTATCTTGTTTTGAACACAGGTTTAGTGAGATAGAACACATTTATGAGTTTATAATATATTTATAACTGATTCGCATAATATATTCTGCCAAAGGTCGGTAAGAAGATAGTGAGTGAATAACAGGGCAGCAAAAAGACACCCTCACCTAACATCGGTGCCTGGGTCAAACACACCCAGTAAAGAATTTTATGCTTCCTGTTTGTCATTATATAGATTAATTTTTATGTTGCTTCCAAGCCATTAATACTGTGGAAATTTTGATTTCGATCACACTTAGTATATGTGAACTAATTGACTTATGAAAGTAGGCTTGTTCCTTGCCTAAGTCTTGGCTTACTGCACCACATTTGTGTATTTAAGTCTATTAAACCTATTTTTACTTTCTAATTGTATTATATGTTTTAAGGTCATGTGTATAAGTATCTTCATTTAGGATCATGCCATAAGTACTATGGCAGGTTTGTGCTTTTCACCATACACTTTGGATGATTGAATTATACATGATAATCATACCCTACATGAATTTTTTAAATATATTAAAGATAATATTGACATATGTTGTACAGTCTCAATAAGGGACAAAATGTTATGCATACAGATGTGCACACACATTTGTGTTTCTTTTTTTTATGGTTGTTGTGAAAGCGATTCT
Organism: Tetrastigma voinierianum; assembly: GCA_016808115.1. Classification (NCBI taxonomy): domain Eukaryota; kingdom Viridiplantae; phylum Streptophyta; class Magnoliopsida; order Vitales; family Vitaceae; genus Tetrastigma; species Tetrastigma voinierianum. The sequence continues at coordinate 19,652 of JAEQBH010008437.1, read as the reverse complement.
TGATCTTCTGAAAGAAACATTCCTTGTGCTTAGTGGCTCCAAAATAATACTCTTGAAGTATCCAACAAATTATTATTATTATTTTCATCAATATTTTCAATCATCATCATCGTTATAAGCCTGTTAGATCTGTTCATCTCATATTATATAATAGAAAACTTAAATTTCTAAAGCATATTGGTTGCAAAATATTAACCAAAGCTTAGCCTTCTAATGCAATGTTAGCTCACATCATCATTATAAGTTCGTTAGATCCGCGGCATCTCGTATTATATAATAGAAACTTATATTTTTAAAGCATATCGTGGTAATATATTGATCAAAGTATATGCGGGTTTACAACAGCCAGTTTGGGAATGCATCTAATCCAAGAGGAAGAAAATGGCAAGGAGAAAGGGCACCATCATTCTCGAACCAGCAAGGTACCTTCTAGAATCCGCATCATTTGTCGATGAGTACGTGAACCGGCAATTGATTGCCTTAAGGTTTTACGTGTAGAGATGCAACTGGAGACAATTTTCCATATGCAGGTTTGCGAAATATACATAGTTTACTAATATTTGCCTCAATTGAAACTTATTCTCAGATTTCAACTCATGACTTCAATTCTAAGCTAGAAATGACCAAATAGTGGAATTACTGATGACCAAGATGTCGAAGAACCGACGATTTTATTATTTCACTCACTACACGTTAGAAAGTTTTCCTCGTCATTTTAGGGCAACAGCGTACCATTATCAAATTGGTTGACCTTAAAAGGAGTGTTTCTATGTATTTCAACTCAAGCCAAAGAGTTTTTTTATCGTTTCATTTACCAAGTTCTAATCAACTTATTTGTTATCATTTTTCTCGATGAAACTCTAAATTCCTATTCCCTTTGTTAAGGAACCACAAAGTTGATTCTACTTGGTTGACATGGTGATAAGATTCTCAATGATTAGTGACAAATTCAATTAAATATATTCTGGGACGGGGAGAGTTAACCCGGGTCGTGAGGTGGTCAGTTTTTTTAGTGATTTCATGGCAATGAAGTTTGATGAGAGTTTTGGGCTTCATCACAAAGCATGGGTTGGAAATTATTTACACTGAAGTGCTTTTGGCTAGGATATTTAACTACGAGTCACCGGCTAAGGTTGTCGATGTGGTAGTTGGTTTGTCGTAAGCTACAAAGGTAATCAAGTAGTGAATCCTAACTCCGCGAATCACAGTATCACCGCTGAGGGGAAGAAACAGAAGGTTGAAGAAATATAGATATGTGTTGGTATGTGTAGAGGGGAGAGTGGGCAAGGGTGTGGGGTTGGCGAAAAAGGTGCAAAACATTAATGCGGTTGGGCCTATGAAACCGAGGAGGCCGCAAAGATGTATGGGTCGCGTCGTAAACAAGTGGGAACTTTTGGCCCAATGCTAAGGAGGCCGCCTTTATTCTCAGCCTAGAAAAAGGGTCTTAGTAAGCAATGCAGGTCAGTCTCCGTCTCGTGGATTCTTAAGAGCGTTGGGCACTTTAGTAGTCGATTCGATTGGACGGTTTCATGCAAAGATAAAGAGGTCGCCATTGCTCAATGAACTGAGCCCAAAAGGACGGCGGGCCGGGCCAATGGTAGTTTTAGTGGAAGTGGAGGTAGAGTGGTGGGCCCATCTTTGTTTTCATACGAGGCAAGTCCATGCAGTTTTTATGATGGTGTGCTTTAGAATAGTGTGACCTAGAGTCAAGATTGTCTTGGTGCATAAAGTTGTCTTGGTTAGTGAGGGGGTGCTTGCTTTGAGGGAAGTGAGAGTGACAACGTTGTTGTTTCTTGAGGACGAGGAGGCCCCTTTGGATGAGGTGGCATAGTTAAAATAGGTTGTTGGTTGTTTTTGGGTGCGGGGTCATGAGAGCTCAAGCAATAGCTCAAAGTGGAAGGGCTAGCTTAAGGGGAACCACTACAACGGAGGATGGTCAAGATGCTCTTGTTTTATTTATTTATTTATTTTTCGCACTGAGCTAGCGGAGTTCCTAGAGAATGTTCCCGTGAGGTTTAAGGTGATTAGGGGTGGTCAGTAAGCAGGAGAAGTTTTTTAGTTGTACATTCCGATCAAAAAGCTAAGGTGCTTGAAGGTTCTTTTGTCAAAGGAAGAAGTATTTTTTCCGTTTTCATGCTTAATTGGGGGGGTCAAACTTCTAAGGGTTACATGGTTTCACTATAGCCTTTTAACAACATTATTGAGGCTTTGTCAAGATTAAGTAATGGGCTTTTTTCAAAGAAATTTTCAGGCAAGGCTCCTTTATAAGAAGTTTAAATGCTACATTTTTAAAGTTGGAGGGCTTGTGGAAGTGTGGAGATTTAACATTTCGTCTCCAATCCTTTCTTCTTCTTCTTCTTCCCGTATATATTCATACTTATGTTTGTGTGCCCTTCTTGTAGTTCTTTGATTAATCTTTTAACCTACACCATATATAAACACTTTTGTCCTAAATTCATCAGCAGCATGTGAAATGTTGAGCACATATTTGTAGATGCATATAAAATGAAGTATAGTATGTCGTTTTTCATGAAGTGTCTCCTTGAAGGAGTTTGAATATATTTGGTATTTGCTCTATTATTTATGAGGTATTAAATGTGATGGGGTAATGTTTAGCTTCGACAGGATGCCTTTTTTTCCTTTGCTCCATATGCTCCATTTTTAATGCATTAAATATCAGATTAATTTGGAAAAATTCCTTACATTTCTTTTTTCTATTTTAACCCGTAGATAACACTTGAGGGATGAGGAAATGGCCCTTTGTCAATGGAGGAAACGAAATTATTATATATCTGTGGATATGTAGTATTGCAAATAACGCGCTCATGAAGGTTCGTGATGTTCCCAACAATTTCGGGTCAATCAAATTCATTCATCCCTTCCATCGCTTGTTTTCGATCAGAGTTCTAATTGAACCATCAGAGGGCACCTATTATATATGGTCCTTATATTCTATTAATCTGAGAACACGAAATGTTTTAGGCTTTAATGACATGAAATCCATCAACCTTTTTTGGGTTCAATAAGATATGTCTGGTTCACTGTATCGAACAGTACACCTTATTCTTTTTTTTCTTCCACTGAAAAATGATTGAAATAACATATGCCGTGTGGGGAACATGTGCATTTGCTTTGAAAATGCAGTTGGATTTTGTTTATTTCATTAATTGGTATTTACTGAACTTCAAAGAGTTCAAGTTTTATGTAGAAAACCATAAACTGCCGTGAAATATTCAAGCAGTAAACATAAGATCTGTCTGAACTGCTTAGTTTTGTTTCCTAAACCTAAAAGTTATTTCTTTCATTGTAGTTAAACCTTTTCTTGTGCTATCCTATGTCTATAGTTAAGTAAAAATTTTTAAACCTATCAAATGTTTATTGGATGGAATGGAGAAGTAGGATCCTTGCAACCAAACACCAATGGACGGGATTTGTGTGCATTTCAAAGACGTCATTGCTTTCTAAAAACACTAAGTTAATATTTGATCAAATTAATGTGCCTTGGTAGCTATCCCATCCATTGACAGTGAAACCGTACAACAGATATTAGATCGTGTTCGCACTTCTAAACATGCCATTCGAGGCAAGTGCTTATTCAAACTCGTATTAATTTTCACTCATTATATGTATACCTTTGTGTCAGTCACCCTTTAATATATATAACCTTTTAATTCTTGCTTGTTTACGTGCTCTTCGCTCTTCATCACTGAAAGCATGAGAATCTGCTTATGTACCTGGCGCAGTTAGTGAATGCAACTCAAAATTTATTTATTTATTTCTTTAGGATGGATAAATGATGCTTAATTCGTTGATTAACATTCACTATATATATGTATTATCCAATCGATGTACACAAATCTTCTTAAGGTTCAAAGCTGTGAAGGGAGACCTTACCGATGCACTAGGATCTGCTGTCGAGATTTTATCCCAATCGGTAGCTTTCTTAAATGTCTTTGAGTGGAAATGTATAGCTAAAGGGTACTCTTACTATATTCATTCGAAGGCGTGTTAATTTGCATGTATAGAAGCTTGTTTCCTATGGAAGTTCATTTCTAGCCACTTCTATGGAAGTTGCTACTGTGTTTCAGGGTCAATTTTTTGTCACTTATTCTTCCCAAAGATGACACACTGCTACTTTTGTAATTATATTTGTTTTTTCCCTTCTAACTCGCAATATCGGGTTCATTATTTATCTGTATGTAGTAGTGTAAAAATATATTTGTGTTTCAGGTTTTTAGTGTCCCTGTTAAATTTCTCGCTTGTCGAAAGACCCATATTAGAAGTGATATTTTCATTGTATCTAGAGTTTGAATTTTAGTACTTCCTACAAATGTAGAGGTTCTGACTTATATAAGTTCTATTCCAAACATCCTAATTGTTTCCTATAATTTGGTCACCTCAACTAGTAAGAGTTTCCTATTATCTCGCCTTATTTCTCTATTTTGGCAAACTGCGTGAAAGGGTGTCTAGATAGTATACTCAAGCAAAAAAATTGCTACTTTTTGTGATTGAAATGAAAATTTAAATACGCTTCTTATTTTCTGTTTTAGCCCAATCCGCAAGGGCTTAATAGCCTTTAATTTTGTCCTTCAAGTAAGGGCTAGTGCTGGTCTTTTGTATAATTTTAAATTTGATTTTTTTATGATGAAATTAAATATGAGAAAATCATTTTTTTAAATATTTTCTTAGTAAATGGAGCCCGGTGGAACTAAGCGTTCTGTAGTAGCTTTCAACTTCTCTCTTCGTAGGTGCCAATAACATCATCATGCCTTAATATTAGGATTAGAAATCAGGTCGCCTATATTTATTGTTTCCATGAGAGGAATGAATTCAATTAGATATGCATTAAAAGTTTAAAAACAGATCACTTCTAAATGTAATGTGACAACTCTTAAGTGATGGAATGACTTCACAATAAGATGAATACCCAAGACACTGATTCACTGAACACCCATCGTATACAAATAGTAATATAACATCATGGGTGATCAATTAAAGAAGCTTGTCATTCATGAGTATATATATATATATATAACCTTTTTGTCAACTTCAATCAGCATAACTCCAATTTTCTAAATTTAAATGCATTATTTTCTTTTGATATATCTATTCGTTTTGTATATCACATCGTAAGATATGTTTTTATGTAATTCGAAAAATATCAATCTTTATACCTCATCTTATCTCATCGCTTTACCACCTAAGCTATGCCTCAAGGGCTAAATGCATCTCTCTTATTTCTTTTTCTGGTCAATAATTTCAGACTAGGCCTAGATGTACTGCTGGAGAACCTCATTAAATTTCCATTTATTGTCTCCCATTTCTTCCTATGAGTTACGGATCGAGAACCTACATTTCAGTTTGCATGTTTGTTCACGTTTTGGAGCCATTGTTGGACCTGTTTACAGCGCAATGGATGTCAACAGAAAGTCACTCATGTTCAGCGGAAGGGGAGTACACATGGCTTTATGGGAACAAAAGCTTAGGGTTTGTTTGTCTATAAGTTTTAAAAACAGTTTTTTGTTCTATAAAACAAAGATAACAAGGAAAACATAAAGTACATATTTGGTTCTCAATATTTCTTATTCCGAAAAACACAGAAAATATTAAATTAAAAAAAAAACAGTTTTTTGAGAACACGAAACTGATGTTTTTTTGTATTTTCTAAAACTGTTATCAATAATAATATTTAAAAACAGGATTCAAACAAGCCTTTAATTGTTGGCTTCATAATATAGTGGGAGTTACAATTTTCCATAGAGAAGAAAATTGAATACATCTTCAAGTTGGTCAGCATGATTTTGGAATATTTGCAATGCAATCTTTACAAAATTTAGAAGAAGTAAAAAAGGAGAAAAGAAAAGGTAGTCAATCATACAGTATAGTACCGAACATGATAATTCAACCTTTAACATAATTATTGAGAGAAGGGATAACAAATGAGTGGTGCTTTTGTTGACATGAACATACCTTTGAAGGAAATGGAGGACCAGCAATGGCAGATCCTTAAGTAGAGCACCGAACTTAATTTTTATGTGAAATTTTTCATAAGTAAATGCACACATATTGTATTAGAACAAAATAAAAGCAACCTAAATCATGTAGAAATATACGAGGAGCCCAAAGGAGGTACAAAAGAGATGAAAAAGAAGTCGATTCTTCGTCTCCGGTCCATCCAAACCAAAAAATCAAACACAGAACCAGGTTTGTCCACTATACATAAATTAGTCTAGGACCATACATTACAAAGAAACGAAGTTTCATCCTATGAATCGAAATCTCTTCATTTTTAAACACAACTCTGTTTACCGGTAAGGGAACCGGGATGAGGTTGACCAATCTCGGATCTTGTAAAGCCTCTTCATAGAAAAAAGCTCATCCTTAGTCACCATAGCCTTTCGGGCATTGCTGAAAGCAAACATCAAGACCATCATGTTTTCATTTAAAAATTACATTAATGAAAATTTTCAATAAATTCGGAGAGTGAAAAAAAAATATCGACATATGCTTATTGCATTAACTTTGGGAAGTCAAATTGATCTTTGTAGGTAGAAATTATATCAAAATATGAAGTGTTACATAGAAACTAAATCACACTTCCAAAAAGTAAACCGGTAGAAAAAGAATGGTACCTAATTGGAAACAGGCATTCTGCAGCCATGAATACATTTGTTGAATCCATTGTTGTATCTGAAGAATCTGCATTGTTATGTCTAGGAAGCTTCAGTAGGTAAACTTTCACATTTGGTCCCAAATTTTTTGTGTTTGCGAATCAAGTAGTGAATCGAGTAAACCTTTCTCCATCAAGAAGATGATAATAGACGCTCCGGCATCCAAAATTCTTCATGACATGAATAGTTTTACAATGAATTGTGATATTTACGTATGCCATCATATGTAGAATTAGGGAGAGGTCAGTTGTGTACACAGGAAAGCTGCTATAGTGTATTTACCTCCTAAAATTACTTCATAGGAAAAAAATAATTTAGGCTATCCTTGGCTCTTGAAAAGAACTAGAGAAAGAAAACTAAGAAAAATGATTTTCTTAAGTTTGGTTTATTATGGATAATATGAAGAAAAAATTCAGTTTTTAATTTATTATGATATCCTATTTTTGAAATAATTTTTAAAATGTTCTTTTCGGTATTTTTAATTATATAAAAAATGATAGAGAAATCATTCTGGGTAGAAATAAATTGGCCCTTAGCAGTTGCTGAGAAAATGTGAACGAAATTATGAAATACAAAGCAGAAAGTACCTTTGGGGGGCCAATAAACACAGAGAAGATCAAGAGCTTGGATGGAAGGGCCTCATCGTAAGATCACCTCCTCTTTTTCGTTAAAACGATCGATTACTATGCAGGGGATGTGAGAAATGTTGGGCCATTCTTGCCCTTCAACAAAGGACACCTATTGATAGGTTATTAGCTGGAATTAATGAAATTATTTTAGGGTTCAAAGAGACGAAAGGTTTTTTAGGGTTTTTAGGTAAATGGTTCATTTAAGGCTTTTTTGATTTGGGTATGAAAAAAAAGTGCTTTGGAATCTTCCTACATGTAAAGCTGACATGGAGGCTTTTATTAATTGTTAAATCTTTTATCAAATAGTTCTTGAAAAGCCAGACCATGCCTCAATAAGATTTTTAGGGGCCCCATTTCTCAAATAGTCCAAAATTGAGACCCCATAGCATAGTTTTCCTTTTTTTTTTTTTTATTGATAAAATATATAAATATAAGTATAGTTTTCCTTTTTTATTAATACAAATATTTTTGTATGTATATTCATTAATTCAAATTTTTTTGTGACTATTTTTTTTATAATAATAAAAATATTTATTTTATTAATATAAATTTTTTTATATGTATTTATATATTTTTTAATAGAATTTTTAATTTATTATGATATCCTATTTTTGAAATAATTTTTAAAATGTTCCTTTCGGTATTTTGAATTATAAAAACTTACATAAATAATTTTGGGTAGAAACAAATCGGCCCTTAGTTATTAGCAGCATTAGCAGTTGCTGAGAAAATGTGAACGAAATCATGAAATAGAAAGCAGAAAAGTACCTTAAGGGGGCCAATAAACGCAGAGAAGATCAAGAGCTTGGATGGAAGGGCCTCATCGTAAGATCGCCACCTCCTTTTCTTCATCATCGCAATCATCAAATTCTATGCAGGGGATGTGAGAAATGTTGGGCCATTCTTTCCCTTTATCCCTTCGGCACCTTTTCTTCAGTAAAGGACACCTATTGATACAAAAACGAGAAAGGGAGGAGGGCAGCCCCTGTTTTGGCAAGTACTTGAGCTTTTCACATCCTCCAATCATCAGAGTTTCAAGGGAGGTGAGGTGCTGAAGACCCTTACTGTCCAGCAATTTCAGATTCGGAAAACCCTCAATTGAAAGAAAGGTGAGAGTGGAAGGCAGAAACCACGCCTCGGGAAATGACTCCAATCTTTCTTCATCAGATCCTCCAATCAACAACATTATAAGGACGGGAAGAGTGTGCAAGCACCACTCCGTCCGACAAGCCATGAGTTTGCAGCACTTAAGGATGCCTAATACAGATAGATTAGTGGGCAAACCCCCTTCTGGAAGAGAATCGATTTCTGGACAATCGATTATATACAAATCTTGAAGGGATGTAAGGAGGGTGTGCATCCCTTGGGGCAATGACTTGAGCTTCTTGCAATTCGATATATAAAGCTCTTTCAGATTGGGAGTGGGTAATCCTACGCTCGAAAAAGATACCAGATTAGGGCAATGATAGATATGTAAGATCTGGAGAGATGTGAGATCCACGTGGTGAAGTCCATCTCCATCTGGAATGTAAAGGCACTGCAGTTTATCGCAATTGTTGAAGTAAAGCTCTTTAAGCTTTGTCAAGAAGGCCAAGGGAAAGGACGTGTGACTATTTTGTATAGTTAAATATGTAAGGGAAGCGTAGTGATTGTGTGTCGTATCCTCAGCCAATGCTAACTCCAATTTCTCACAGTAATGGATAGACAAGTCTTGGAGAGTAGTATTATTTTGCATCATTCCCTCTGGTAGGGACCCCAGAACGGGACATGATTCAATTGTAAGCCTCTTAAGCATGGGTGGTAGTCCCATCTCCGCAAGAGAAAAAAGACCATCACATTGCCTTATGTCCAAATTTTTAAGAGAGGTGAGATTGTGAAGAATGGGTGGCATTTCCTTCAACCCTGGACATTTATGCAAATATAAGTCTACAAGAGATTGTAACTGTCCCAATTCAACTGGTATTTTGCAAACTTCCTCTACAGTCAAAGAAGCAAGTGAGGTGAGGCTGCCAGCGCTTCTAACCACCACGTCTTCACACCCCCTTATCCTCAGTTCACAAATGGACGGAGCCATTGGAAGACAACACATCAGTTGCTTACAGTCATAAATCACAAGTTCTGTTAATCTAAGAAGATGTTTTGGCAAATGCCTTCTTAATTTTGGACAGTTACTGATAGAGAGCTTCTTTAGACTAGGGAATTCCACTTCTAAACTATCCCACTCCTTCCCACTCTAGCATCCTTCAATGGTTAGACTCTCTGCCAAATGGCTTCAACAAAGATACCCAATATTCCCGTAGAACTCGTCATAACCTCTGCACTCTATGGATACTCTTGATAGAGAGGTTTGTAGTCCAAGTTATGATGTTGGCAGGATGAGCAATTTATACAATTACAGGATGCAAGGACACCATATTGGTAAATGAATGTTTGCATAACCAATTGGGAAATTTTTCACCACAATAGCCGTAAATGATGAGCTGTTTCAAATTGTTTTGAGGTTGTAGCTCCTTAAGCACAGTTGTTTCCTTCTGCAAATCACGACCACTAGCATTGTCATCCCTGCATCTCTACGCTCATCCAGAAGCTCCTTGCCTTTCAAATTGGCATCTAACACATCCATGGCATCCACCACATTCTGCAACTTGGAAATGCAAGTCTTCCGCCAAGGTGTGACATGTCTCAACTCCTTAATTTTTTGCCCCACTTTATCCTGCCAATCACGAAAACTAGTCAATGTTAAGTAGATTATTCAGCCTTAATTTCCCACTGGCATCTCCTTCAAGCTAGTGTTGGTAACATCAAGATGCCGCAAGTTAATCAGTTTCCCCATTTCCGCAGGCAAATGAGTGAGAGCATGACAATTTGACAACATCAGTGTCTGCAAGTTTAAAAGGTCGGTAACTGATTCGGGTAGTCTTGTAATTGAGGTCCTGGAGAGATCCAAGTAACGGAGGTGTTTCAAAGTTCCAATTGAATCAGGTAACTTTGTGATGCAATATTTAGTAAAGGGAACTTATGACATTTTAGTGTTGGAAATAAATGATTTGAGATCTTCTCGCTTAAGTAAATATTACTCAATAGACGATGTATAAATACCGGAAGAAAGGTCCGCAAATTATGAGCTTCGTAGAATGGATCAAATTTCTTGGAGAGTTCATATTCCCTTGCCATAATGTAAGAAGAATGCCGGAGTCTGTTCAGTGGACTTTATATCATCAATGAGAGCAAAATTTTCTGAAACAGATTGCCTTTAAATCATGGATAAATCATGTCAAATTCTCCCGATTCGCTCATCACTAGCTCTGATTGGAAGAAAGATTTTGAAAGTAGATTGTCAAAACATACATGTTACCGTAATCTTCCTTAGTTTCCTCTTTTGGAGCCACCTAACAAGCCTTTGGCCATCCATAACACTTTCTTTATCTTTTTCAAATTTATAGTCCTTGGGAAATATGGAACAATATGCAAAACAACGTTTCAAATTTGTGGGAGAAAATGGTAGTAACTCAAGTATAAAACTGGAAGGATGTCACCGTTTTCATTCGACAAATCCCACATATATCATTGTTCAGTACTTGTTCAAACATTTTTGTCTTGTTTAGAATGCAACGAACTTCCAAGAGTCTTTGCGACCCAAAGTAAGCCTCTGCATTTTCTTACTAATCTTCCTTAAGTCGGTTTAACTGTTGGCGGATGTTTGCATTCATACCTGCAAAGGCATGTTTTGCAAATAATAGCCTACACTCTTCAAAGGACAGCACATGAAGGTGATGAGAAGAGGTAGTAGTTCGCATAATCGACGCAACATCTTCACTACGAGTCGTTACTATGATCATACTGCCTTGTGCTCCAGCCCTGAAAGGAGCCTTTAAGGCATCCCAGTTTTGGGGCTTCTCGTTCCACACATCATCTAGAACAAGGAAATATCTTTTCCCATTCAGTTGATTCTTCAACTCATTTTGCTGTGTTTCTAAGTTCTAAGTCGTTGAAGAACAAGTGACGGACTTAGAATTGCTTTGGTTATCCTACCACATCAAATCGGTCCGATACACAAACCCAAGTATCGTATCGAAATGTCTCTCCACCCTCATCATTGTAGATCACATTTGACGAGAATTGGTTTTACCACTAACCACCCATACCAACGATGGGAACTGCAGAAACTCCATAGTCGGTATCATCCTGGGCTTCGTCCGATAAGAAAGTGAAGGATAACTTCCTTTTCAGCATCCCTACAAAAATTCCAGACTCATCCTACCAAGAAGTTGTTTTGTAACCTTTCTTCCATCTCGAACGACAGCCCTCAGACATCTTCCCTTAGAAATTAAAGGTAGCTTTTTCTTCACTTTGCAACAGCTTCCAACTCCCTTGAAATTTTCTTTATTTTTTTCCCAATCTTTGCTTTGAATTTTACAGAAGTAGGATCAAAAAAAGTGGGGATGAACTTATTAATATACTGGATGAGCATGTCAAGATCACTAATCGAGAATTAGCTTCAGTGTCCAGAAGTCGTCGAGCACATCTTCCATGTCGTAAGCCAAAGATTTGAGATCATCCAACCAAAGCTTAACAGATCTGGCTCCCTCACCTGCTTCTACTCAGCATCCAGTCAGCACAGCTTCGATATGCAGCAAGTCTCCTCATTCATTGAGGTGTTCTCAACATCATGCCTGCGCGCATACTGCAACAAAGGCAGCCACCAACTTGTCGAGCACAGATCGAAGATGGAAGAAACAGCAGCCTCCGCAACAAACATGATGATTTCAGCAAAATTCCAACTCTCGAATCGAATAACCAAAGAAGAAAACTAACAAGAATGGGTAGTAGCTTTGAACGTCTTTCAAGCTTTATTCGTCAAGGCCTTGAAATGATTGGATCATCACAATGAAGTTGCAGGCATTTCAGGAGCCCATGGGTGCCGCGAACAAGTCGGCTGAATGCTAACTTTATAAAAGTTATTAGTTTATTCAAAGCACTTATATAAACTTGACTCATAACAATGAAGGTAGAATTCGTAAAATTACTCATGATGAACTTTTGAAATTAAATTGTTTATGAATTAGAGCAACAAATCATGGGATTTTCAATCTTATTATTGATTTGGGTTTTTAATATGCTTATGAATGAAGTTTGACCTTTATGATATTTGATTATATTAAATGCCTATATACCTAAATTGAGATATATTATGATAAAGTTAACAAATTATATTTTCAAAAAAATTATTAGCACTTCAAAATTAATATTGTATATATCTCTTATACTCATGTGTACGAAATTAACTCTTAAATATGATATATACAACATTAATTTTGAGGTGCTAGTAATTTTTTGAAAATATATTATGTTAACTTTATCATACTTTATCTTGATTTAGTCTCGATAATTTTCTGTTATCTTTTTGAATGAAGAACGAGTTTTTATGACATGTGAATATGTTTTTTTATTATCTTTATAAGTAATTTTGTATAATTTATAAATTAATACATAAAATATTTACGTTGGTAGATTTATTTACACCTATCCATTTACACACCCTATTGTATAGATGCAGAAAATGGCCACAAGCAAGGAGACACACAGATAGATAAATTTTGCCACACTTTCTCTTATTGTTTCTTGGAATATCCAACATCAAGCAAAAAATGAACAAAGAAGAAAGGAATAAGTAAAGAGGAAAGAAAAATTATATGAAATTAAAAAGTATTTATTCATTGCAGTTAAATCAATTTTATATCTACTAGATGAGCTTATATTTAACATGCACCAAGAACATGCCCAATGTCTCTCCTATATAAAATCATTGATAACTTTTAATCGGATATGAATGTATATATAAAATTCCAAATGGGGATCCAAAACACTTTTGACAAGTATATAGAATGTATCCTAATATGTTTTTCAAGTTATTTGGTTTGTTTAGAAATAGTATATAGATCCTTTGGTAGATAAAAGGCATAATATACCTTATGGGAAAAGGCAGACAAGATGAAAATGCAATGAATGTAGAAGAAAATATCCCCATACAACCATATCCTACCATAAGAAATGATAATTCCTCTACAAACCAACAAACAAGGTCTGGACTTGGGTTTTTTATCACATTGACCCCATCTAGCATGCAATGTTGCTAGGAGATATGCTGAAGATATTTAAAGTTAAAATTTTAAATGGATTTAAAAACATTTTGAAATTGAATTCAAATAGTTTATTCATAGATATATAGGAAGTTGTTGCGGTTGTTATTCAAAGCATGAATTAATAAACAGAGTGTGAGAATCTTTTCAGAAATGTTGAACATGCCCTGCAAATTCTTTTTAAGATAATACAAATGAGGGAAGAGTAATAATTATGTGATTTAGTGTTCCTGTAAATTTCTTTTTCGTGTTGCTTTCCTTCTTGCAATCTCATGTGATGTGAGTAAACATAGGCTAGCTTAGAAGGTTTTTAGAATGAAATATTGAGTTTGTGACATACAATTAGCAAATATATATGAAGACCCAACAAAAAATGGAAAAAGTAAAACCCAAATTAATTTTGAGGTAAAATACACAAAATTAATCAAATAAATTTTAATTAATATTATAAAGGTTACCTTAAGTATAACTTATTATTATTATTATTATAGAAACCCCTTTTTACATAAAGAATATAAGGCAACAAGATATAAGTAATTTAACCCTTTTAGCCTTTTGTTAATTAAATATAATTGTTGACATTTACCTTTCCTAATAGGGAATGTGATTGTTTTACACTGAGCTCTAAATGTTTGGTTAAATGTTATTAATACTAATAAAGTTTGGTTTCATCAACTTCAAAAGGCAATGGGCTTAAGGTTAGCCACCCATTTATAAAGTCTCATCTAATCGAATATTATAAGATATTTTGGATAATTAAAGTAAAAATATTTTTGAATGCATTTGATTTGGACTCAATATAAATTTTGACATTAGATGCAGATACGAAGGTGCTAAAGACATATTGAGATGTTTGGAACTAGTGCTTTTATGAAAAGAGTATTCATTGTATCTTTTGGCTTAGACTCATAATTTCTAAAAATACCACATAATCCATGAAATTGTATTAATATTTTTTATTGGGTTTTGAACTCATTCCCCTTTGTTGGCAAGTTTTCATATTCCTTCAATTCAAATAAAGAGTGATAGTTAGGATGAGATTTTATTGTTGATAACACTTTGATTGATGTATTAGTTTTAAAGTTGGAGATCTAAAGATTATAGAATTATGTCTGACTACGAATTTAGTAATAAATACCTTCCAATGAATTTTTGAATTATTTCCACTTTGAATATTCTGTTTGAGGTGTAAAATAAGCATCTTAAAATGACCATTACATTCTTGAGGTGGTGGGTCTTGGGGCGCAATAAAAAGTGTGTGGGCACGATTGAAAAGAAAACAAATTCTGCAACACATATCAACAAAACCATGCTTATAAACATTTTTAAGAACAAAATAAGGGTAAATGATAACTTGGAACCAAAAAATTATTGAGTCCTCATCCTCACTGGGCAATATAAAATCTCACCCTACCAAAGTACAGAGCTTCATAATTCAGGCTTGAGCAGTTTATAGGTAGGAAAGAATGTGGCATCTCGAAAGAAGAAAAAAAGAACACAGCTGAAGAACTTTATTCAAACCCAAGTTTTGTCCTCCTTCGTGCCAAACAAACTCAGAAAATAGGAAAACAAATCCAGAAATAGCTGCACTTTTACAGTTGGAAGTGTAGAGGGCAAGAAAGAAGCAAATGCTGACCATTTATCTGAGGGTGATGTCCACAAATGATAGAGCTAATCAGCATAGGTTGCATTTCATGGTGAGTTCAAGCACCACAGTACAGAGACATCCTTAATATATATATCCTTCAGCTAGTTTATATCCTTCCAAGTGGTGACTCCAGTACTGCATAAACATCTACAAACCAGAGTCCAAAGTCACGAAAGTGTTTTATCTTCTTCTCAAAACCTGTGATATAATTGTTGTGGATGATAACATGCAATCCCTTTGTTTCTTGCACCCATGTCTGGTTCTTAAATATAATCCTCCCCAGGAATGCCACCTGGGGAAGCAGGTACAGATCCACCTGTACCAAAGTGAACTCACTGAATGCTAAATGGAAGAAACCCCATTCCAATTTAAAGTGTATAACAAATCATATATAGGCAAACCTCCTTATAGAGATCACTTGTATTGGTACATTAATATTATGGTAAATATCCCCTAAAAATACTAACTCATATGTATGCACTCAAACAGAGAAAATATTGAAACTTTACTGAAGGGTTGACATTTGAATGAGAAGGGAGATGATGTTCTAAAAATCTAATATTTTGAGGACTGGTTACAGAGGATTCCTGACTATTGATAGTAGCAGAAGTGAACAATTTTAAGGATTTTGAGGGTGGTGCCTTGAGAAGACAAACTAAAAAGACAATAAAGGAAGATGAAAGGAAAAAATGGAGTACATGTATCCTTGAGTTACTACCATTCCAGTTGTGCTTGGCATCAAAGAAGGAAAACACTTCTTTATATGCTACTTCGCCAATGGTACCAAAGAACAAAAATGAAGTAGACAAACTAATCATCACAAACCCATTTGATTAACTGAAACCATACAAATAAATGAGAACTTGAGCAATTGCATAAAAATGCTTAAACTTCCAATATATAATGATTTACTGGTTCATAAAATACTGAGAAAAATAATGGGAGGCTGTACACAGAACATACCTGTGCTGAAGTCCACCAGTGCCCAGTTAAAAGCAGGCTGATCATTTGATTTCTTCACATTGGACCATGGCTGGAGCTTGAAGTTCTCAATCCATTTTTTCATAACCAGTTTTGCTCTGATCAGTGGGGCGATGAAAACTCATGCAGCTGCATATATAAGGGCGCCTTTTTTCCTGGAGGCACCCAGCGAGAGTGATTCAGAGGTTTCACCTGGCCACCCAAAAAATAATGAAGAATGTGATAGCAACCAAAATTGCACGCTTTATGCATGATAAGAACATGCACCTTCAAGGTATTGGACACATTCCACAGTTGTTAGAGTAAGATATCGTGACATGAAAATTGTCTTAATTTATCGCTAACAAGGACAACGGAAATTTTAGTCATGGAGCATATGAAGTCTTCACAAATTGTCGTACAATTAGTGAAAATATTCTCCAATTATGTTGACTCAGATCAATCAATGATAGAGTGTCCTCAAATCCCTCCTCAGATGACACAACTGGGTCCCCCAAGGGTGACATGAATACTCAATGAGTTGTCTCAATTGATTTATGAAGACTCCCCAGAAACCTTCAAGAGCAAGAGTTTGGGGTTCAAGGATCCACGAGGGGATAGTTTAGATTTAAAGGTTTTCATGATGTGGAATGGTTTCTGATGTCAAAAGGAAGTTGACTTTGTACTACATTGAACTCAACTAAGGTCCCTGGGTATCGGATATTTGTCCTTTCAATGTCAAAACAACTGTCCCAAGGTCACATTGCTAAAATTCCTCTAATAATGAAAAGAAGTACTTGTGTCTGCTTAAACAGACATTTTAGAGTTCAAATGGAAGCAATACATGTACAGTCCTGTATTTCTCCATAAATGGCATAAATTTACAACATAAACAGGGCCACAGAAAAGGTCAAAGCAAATTCTGTGTACGTACCAGTCATGTCATCAGTGAAGTACACATCATGATCTCCCTTCCAAAATAAGGAAATGGATCAGCCATCCATACTATGTCATCATCATTATACATCACACTGTATCCAAGTTCCAAAATGGGCTGGTAGGTGACCAGGCCTCGAGAAGTAAAATTAAAGAAACCCTGCATAACAAAAATCAAGCAATCAAACTTCAAAATCGAGTCCTACATTGCTGATTGATCAATGATCAATATCAGCAAGAAATGAAAACTGGAATGGCGCGACAGCACAAACCATTAGGCCATGGAACATTGAAAAACATTGGAGTTAAAACAAAATTCTATAAACATAGAGAATTTATTTTCCAAAACCAGAGCTTAGCTCAAATGTACATTCTTAGTTTCCTCAGTCATAGGAGCCAAGAGAAAAACATGCACAGCAATATGAAAGTTTTGCATTGGTTCTTATAAATGAAGGGGAGGAGGGGTCGTTAGGAAGGGAAGTGTTGAATCCAAAAATAGCAGCAGATTGAAAAGGGAGTTGAGTAAAAACCAAACTCATTGACATCTTGGCAGCATTCTGGTTAACTCACCAATGAAGCAGCAAAGCATCCATGCAGTGGGAATTTTCTCAAATTCATGATCATTTGGATTGGTACAACCGTACAAATACCAACAACCAATAAAGAATAGAAGCCAACCCACCTATCATAAATACACATACCAGAAATATATATGCTATTATGCAAAGGGAAGTAAACCCATCCACACATAAAACATGCAAGACTTTTAACCTCCACATGACTGGTAATGGAAGCTAGCGGCCAGAAAACCCATTATCATCGCGAGGAAACCCAATGCACGTGGTTTCGGTGTAACACCAACAACCACAAAATGAATTAGTCATGCAAAACTCTTTCTTTGTTAGTTACCAACTCAATAACTTACCGCCAAGATCCTAAAAACCACCCAAATGGATTGTGACAAAGAAAGAAAGCATTGGTGTGTTGACAAGGTTTAACCCATATGATTCCAGGGTTTTCTACATGGAGGCTAATTCATTACAGATCTTTCATCTAAAATAGGGTATTTGTTTGGTTGTGAGAGTTGATAATCATAACATCAGAGAAGCCTAGTTGCATTATAATTAAAGAAACCAATAGATATTCTACCATCTAAAGCGTCAGAAATTTCCAGAAAATGATATCAAACAAATATTATGGAGTGGCATCTGGCAACAAGAATCAAAGCCAAACGCCATATAATTCGAGAGAGACCAGAACTCATAAAATCTGGAGCAACCAAAGTAGTAGTGAACATGAAACAGCATGGCTAGCTATCTGAATTACAGCAAAAGCGTGGCGTAGTCCTCGCAATCATACAACTTGATCCTGATGTTTCAGTCTGAAAATGCCAATCTAACCACTATTATAAACGGCAACAAGGCTGACTCACAGCACAAACGATCAAAGTCCCGTTCTTGGCCACAAAGGGGACGGCCTCTTCCAATGTGTAATCTCGCCATTTCGAAACCGCAACTTTGGATCCACCAAAAATGCCATCAGGCGCTCTCAAGTCCGGCAGCAGAACCCCCAATACCACCACCAAGGTCAAGAGCGCTAAGAGCCATGTTCGGCCGAAAACGGCGGCGGATCTTCCCCAATTCGGCGAACTGCGGGGCGAAATTGGGTTGGGGTCGGAGAGAAGATGCTGCTGTTGCTGCTGCCTTTGATGTATGGATGACATGACATTTTTCATCGGAATTGAGAAACAGCTAGTGAAGCCAACGTTTGGTAGGTAAGATGAAATCAGGAAAGCGAAATTGAATGAATGGATTTGTAGGGTTTATGGGCTGGGAATTGGAATTGATGAGAGTGAAAAAGCTGAGAGAGTGTTGATGAAATGGTCAGACACTTCCGAGTTTTCGCGTCCCTCCCACGCCACGCCACCACAACGCTTTTACAAGCCCAGTAAAAATGAACATTGTTTTTTTTTTTTTCTTTAGTTAAACACTTTAATTATTTAAATGTTTGGATAAAAAAACATCAAAATTTGTAAATCTGATTTTTTCTTGAAAAATAATTATTTTTAGACAAAAATGAAATCAAATCATCCTTAGGTATAATATAGTAATCACTCTCGAACCAAAGACCCTCCCCTTCCTTATGTCTTTTTTTTTTTTTTAAATTGAGTGATAGAGATAAACAAAATAAACATTATTCTAATTTCACGTTTTCTTACACCAATCTCAAACAATATTAGAAAAATTTTTATTGAGCACCACATTGTCCAATCAGTGAAAGGTGAAAGTCAAGGATTTAGACATTTTCGATGCAACAAATAAATAAAGTCGAAAACTTATTTATCCACGAGGTCATTGTCTACCATTACAGTTTCAATATCATATTTTTAAAATTTTCCATTATTATTTTTATTTTATGTTTTATTATCTCTATTAAAGGCTTGACATTGAAATAATATTTCTTTTTTATAACCTAAGGTGTCCGAGCCAATTTTGCACGTTAATTTCATTAATCTCACAGCCTCTAAAGTTTGCTAAGAACCTTTCAATGCCTGCGAAAGAAAATCGTGCTACCAAATCAATTAAACTACCCATTTAGATTTTTGATAAGAAATAATATTTCTTTTTTATTCTTTTAATGGGTTTAAATTTAATTTTTCTATGAATAT